>VMDR010004400.1:0-60555 GCA_007922815.1 Macrotus californicus | reverse complement strand
GCAGTCCAGGCACACTGAGGGTGAAGGGACACAGCTTCTGCCCTGAGGCAGGGCACTGAGTGTTCCTCATATAACCAGGCTCTGGTTAGGCTCTGCCTAGTTGCGAAGACCAGAATCCCTTTCAAATTAGCTCAAATAAATTATAGATTTTGTTACAGGGTTGCACAAGCCACCTCACAGACATCCAAGACTAGGGGAAGAGACAGAGGAGCCTCGGTGGGGGCCGGAATTAGGGACCTGGGCAATGAGGGGTAGAGACACTACCACCACCCCCCTCCCCCTGGCTCCCGACTCCTGCTCTCTGTAACGTGCCTTCTCCATCGGCACACTCCCTGCCTCATTCTGTTTGTTCATCCTTTCTGTTGTCCCCACCTTTGGTTGGTGTGGGGCTTGGCAGTGGTGGGCACCCCTGCCCCCGCCCAAATGCCCATTCTGCTCCAGTGCCCACTGCCAAGTCCTGCCACAACCCATGGTCCAGACCTCCCAGGCAGAGACTCTGGCTCCACTCACTTCTCAGGACTGGCACAGAAGCCACAAGTCTCTGGCCAGCCTGTAAATGCCATTCCTCAGGCCAGCTGAGTACCCCAGGCTGCCTATCTGCGCTTTCAGAGTTTGGTGGCCACATGGTCCCAGTCTCCTCAGCTGGTGGCAGAAAGGCCGGTTTTTCCAACAGGTTGGTGCCCCTCCCACACACATGGTTTGAACAGCTCGGGCAGTGTTTGGACAGATGTCACTGTGGTCCCCAGAATGTCCTGTTGGGAGCCCTCTCAGGTGCCCTGGAAATCCCTTCCCCCACTTTTCATCCTGGTCTCTCCTCTGGCATGACATCCCCGATATGTGATGATGGGTGAGAGCTTCGTGGTAATTTTCTGCCAGCTTTTGAAGTCTGGCTGCTGTTACGGCAATAAGCAGCTCACCGTGACTTTGTCCCGACTTTTTCATTCTTGGCTGCCTCCCCCTTGGGTGGCATTTCACGTTGTCACCCCCCCGCCCCTGCATGTTAACAGAGAAGGTGCAGTTGCTGGATGTTCTGTTTGCCTAGATTAATGAGAGCCAGTCCTGCAGAAATGACGAAGAGCCTCATGTTGTACACGTCTTTTTAAAACAAAGTCACTTCTTTTAGGAAGCCTTAGAAATAGAGGGTGGAGGAGGGATCTTTAAAAGCAAGGACAAGAAACTAGGCATAGCTTTTCCACTGTTACCTGGAATTCAGGACTCTCTCAGCAAGGGGGGCTTAGTGCTCAGCCCTCCCTACTCAGGCCTCTTCCAAAGACCTGGACATCCCGAGCACCCCTTAGCTGCGTGTCTGCAGCGGGCACCTTTGTGCACCTGCTGTCGGACAAGGGGAGGGAGGCTCGACCCATGCAGCCTCAGGCTTTATGGGAGGCAGGCAGAGGGCAGCCAGGTCTGTGTCGCAGAGAACCCTGTCACGGGAGGGATGTGTTAAGTCCCAGCAACAGCAAAAGTAGCCACAGAAGCCCTGTAAGCCTCTGGGATGCTTATTAAGCAACAGTGTCCTCAGTACAGGCCACTTGCAGGCCAGCTCACACAACACATGGCCTTGAACTGTGTTACCAGACATAGTCTGGTTTGTCTTTGTGACCTCTCTGAAGCCCACAATGCTGTGGGATGCTGTAAACATGGCCCTTTTAAACCAGACCCACTGGTTATTATTAATCAGCAGTCGCGCCCCCCCCCCCCCATGGGGTCGTTCATTTCCTGCTCAGCCAGCCTCCTCTCTGGGATCAGTGACCCATATTGATTCCCTGGGGGTTGGGCTCTTCAGATGGAAGTAATAATTGGTTCAGTTTATGTCCAGAATGCTGTGAGGACATCCACCCTCAATATTGTCGCTCCAGACCCCCCTCCTTTCTGTCTCCTTTTGGATCAGAGAGGGAAGCTGCCAGCTGTCGGTGGTCACGTCACATGCCCACATTTTCTGGCCCTGCTTCTTGAACCTTTTCAAAGGGCAGCGCTGTGCTGCAGTAGCCCCAGCAGTGCAAGGTCAGGGCAGGGATGGTGTCCGGGACTGCTGCAGCGCCCTTGAAGTTCAGTGGTCTTGAAGTTTCCCAAGGACATTGGAAGGTCACTGGTGAAGCTTGTTCTAGAGACCTTTCCTGTGCTAAAGGCCACGTTAGGACCAGCACAAGAAGAAGTCCGATCCTGCTGGAGAACACAGCAGCGAGCCCGCTGGACCGGCCCTGACAGGGAGACCCCAGTCATTTCTGGGCGACTGCAGAGCCTGCTCACTGTCGTGGCTCTGGGAGGGCGCAGCAGCCAAGGGCGCCCAGGGAATTTCCCCTCTTCTCTGTGAAGGGGGCCTCTCAGCAGGGCTCCGAGCTGATGAGGGATGGGAGGCCAGCATTTTAGGAAGGCAGGGTCTGTGCATGCAGAGTGTAATCAGAGGGTTTCTCTGGGTTTCGCCATCTTGGTTTCAATCTTCACACCCAGGCGCCCACCTGGCGTTTCAGTGGTGGTGCTGGGCTGCTGACTCACGCTCTGCTCTCTGCCCCTGTGGCCCCTCCCGCCTCGGCTGCCACACTGAGATATGATAGTGTCCCCCTCTCACACTGCGTGACAAGTTTCCCTTTAACAGAGGTCTTCATTTGACCTGGCCCCTCCCATTCTCTCTGCTTCCTACGCCTTGTTAAAGGCAGGCAGGTTTTCCACTGTGTGCATGCACCGTAGCCTTTTTTACCCACTCATCTGCTGATGGGCACTTGGGCCGCTTCCATATCTTGGCGATTTTAAATAACACTGCAGTGAACATAGGGGTGCTTATGTTCTTTCTTATTGGTGTTTTGGGATTCTTAGGATATATTCCCTGAAGTGGAATCACTGGATCATAAGGCAGTTCCATTTTTAATTCTTTGAGGAAACTCCATACTCCTTTCCACAGTGGCCGCACCAGTCTGCCTTCCCACCAACAGTGCACAAGGGTTCCCCTTTCTCCACATCCTCTCCAGCACCTGTTGTTTGTAGATTTATTGATGGTAGTCATTCCAGCAGGTGTGAGGTGATACGCTGCTCAGCGGTAAAAAAGAAGGAAATGGTACCTTTTCCGACAACATGGATGGACCTAGAGGGTATTGTGCTAAGTGAAATAAGCCAGTCAGAGAAAGACAAATGCCTTACGACTTCACACATATGTGCAATCTAATGCAGAAAACAGAAGCAGACTCATAGATACAGAGAACAGACTGACAGCTGTCACAGGGGAGGAGTTGGTGGGCTGGGCGAAGGGATAGCGAGAAATAAATAAGACTCATAGACACAGAGAGCAGTGCGGTGACTACCGGAGGGAGAGGACGGAGGGGCAGGTGGAAGAGGGTAAAGGAGGCTTAAATGGAGGCTCGACGCTGGGTGGCCTCCACACAGCACAGTGTACAGATGGTATATTGTAGAACTGTACACCTGAAACCTATGATTCTATGAACCACTGTCACCCCAATAAACTCAATAACAATTTGTTTTAAGAAAGTAGGTGGGTTTCGTCTCCATGTCTATAGCCGGTGCCCCCGGTGACCACGCCGGCCACTCCAGAGTACTTTCTGCGGAACAGCACATCTGTCTCTCTCAGTGGCCCTAAGTTGCTCTAGGCAGCTCCTTCCCGAAAATGTCCCTCCCCACTGCCATTTCCCTACATAAATCACAGCTGCTGTGGAGTCACTAGTGTTTGCCAAAGGGAAGTGGTAGCTCACAGCTTCATCAGCACAGCAGCGGGACGGGCATCTACTGGTTTTTTGCAGCGTGTGCCCGGCATCTGACCTCCCATCACGCTGACTTGCCTTTGGGGCAGCTGCAGTGCTCACATGTGCGAGGGCCTTGCAGCGGCAGCTCTGTGACACACGTCACTTGCACGCTGTGGATGATCTGTACTTCACCCATCAAAGTCCTTCCGAGTGCCTTGGAGAAAGCCCCAGGCTGTGTATTTTAAAGTGTTGTATTCTGGAAGTTCCTGCAGTTTTCTGTGGCCAAAAACCTTCTCAAAACCCACCAATGTCCTGGGACTCCTCACCTTCTCAGAAACGGTGACCAGCCTGATGACAGAGGGACACCTGTTGGCAGGGGATGGGTCAAGGAGAGATGACGTCCGAGTTTGCGGGAGGATTCCAGCAGCAGCTCTGATGGGAATTATGTCTGAGAAGGTTGCCAGAAGGAAATTAAAAAGTTCATGTTTCTTGTCACCGGCAAAGAAATTTTGCCCGCATGGTGTTAAATCTGCCTGTGTCAGGCCGGAGCATGATCGAGGGGCCCCTCTACGGTGTGGGAAATCTCAGCCAAGGAGGAGAGAGAAAGTCCAGGTCAGAGTGACCTGGACTTTAATGAGTCATTCTCCAAAGTCCTGTCCTGATCGTATTTTACCCTGGCCACCCAGACTTCCTTCAGCCTTTGAAAGTATCGGCACGTACTTCTATGGTCATAAGTTAAACGGTGTGATGATGAGGTGGGAGGCAATAGTGATGCGAGAGCCAGCTGGTTATTTTCCCGTCTCTTGGTTCTGTTTTGTAGCGGTGTCCCTGGCTCTCGCTTTGAATGGAGTCTGCACCAACACCATCAAGTTAATAGTGGGAAGGTAAGTTCCAAAAGAAACGACTGGTGACATAGACGCTCCAGGTCCTCCGTGTAGGAACCGTGGCCGCCCGACACTGTATGGGACAGATTCAGGCTCTTCTCCGATTTCTCCCAAGATCGTTGTCCTCCCTGGGGTTTTTGACCTCAGCACAGACGTTTTTCCTCCTTTGAGTTGTGAACTCAGTGCCTGAGAAAGCAGGAGGTGAGCAGTAGAGAAGGAGTCACTGGCTGGACTTCCCTGTGGGTCAAGGCCAGCTGCTGGTGCTGCCGGTCCATCCACTGTGCTCCTGGGGAGTGCAGACACCCACTCACGTGCCAGTTTTGCCCCCACTCCCACATGAACTGAGGTTACTCACTTACACTCTTTGGGGTAAGAAGTATGGATTGGCAGGTGCATTTCAGCGTATGGCACGTTTCTCGGACGCTCCTGGGAGATGATTTCTCTTCTCCATTTATCTCGTCTCCTCCCCCGACTGCCCTGGGAGGGAGCTAGTCTCTGCAGAGTGGAGCAGGCAAAGGCCTGAATTCGACACCTGACTCTGCCCCCGACCCGGTGCTGGCCTGGGGCCAGTTGTCTCCCCCCTCAGAACCTCAACATTTACTGAGAACCTCAACATTTACTGACTGTCTGCTCGGTGCAGGGTGCTGCCAGGCACCAAGGGGGTGGGAGAAGGACCAAATCAGGCAGCCCGTGACCTGACGCTGCCATGTCTTCCCGCGGTCCATGTTTAGAGTTGCTGGGGGCCTCCATAAAATGCTGATTCTCAGGCCCAGTCTGCTCTGAGCTTTTGGTTCAGTAGGTGAATAACTACACTTGCATCTCTGATAGAGTACTGAAATTGATTATTGATGTGGCATAGATATTGATAGATTGTTATTGGGCCTAGATCCCAGAGCTAGGGGCACCATTGAGTCAGCATGTGTGAACTGTGACCCGATATTTGTGCAGAAAAGGATCCCTGTGTGTGCAGTGAGGGCAAAGCCTTGACTGTTCTGGGCCTTCGGCAAACAGTAGCTGAATTGATGTGAAGTGACTGGCCTTTGGCCATCACACACCAGCGTGAACTTCCTCGCTTGAGTGAGGCAGGAAGCACAGGGCGAGCTGAGTTGGTGTGAGGACCCAGTTGCGGAGGTCCAGAGCTGGTCTCTGCCACTTACTGGTTGTGTGTGACCTTGGGCAGGGGTGTGAGCTTTCGAAGCCTTCATTTTTGTGCATGTAAAATAAAAGAAGTCCCAGGGGTCCCAGGGTCTGCCCCAGGGCACGGGTGCAGTGCTTAGCGCTGTGTCCAGTCCACAGGAAGTACTTGCAGTAGCCGTGACTCTGGCAGGAGGCTCGGCCGCACCCCGTCAGGTCTCTCCCACCACACTGGGTGGCCGTGTGCTCGGCGTTGTGGAGCAGGGCTGTCCGGTCCCATCTGTGAGGTTAACTGAGACCTGCTCTCGGAGGAAGGGCAGTGGGCCATCCAAATTCAAGATGAAGGAACATGCGCAGCCCAGAGCCTTGGATCCCGGGCACAGCCTCTGCACGCAGGGCCCAAGGCCGAGGCTGGAGCTGCCTGTGACTTCACCAGTGCCAAGCTCAGGTTCCTCCTGTAGGGCGTGAACCCTCAGCCCCTCGTATTCAGGTAGGGACCAACCTCCCCCTTTTGCAGATGTGGAAGCGTGGCCTTCCCAAGGTCAGAAAACCAGTGAGTGGCAGAGTGGGAGCTCCGACTCTGATCTCCCGGACCCCGCAGCCTAAGCTTTACCCAAGACCACCGTGTCTAAGACTCCCAGCATGGAGCTTGGGTGTTGGTGGCAGAAGGAGCTGGGGACGTCCGGGGCGGGTAGGGGTCAGCTTGGGGCTCGTTGGTGATGGCGGCGTTTTATATCGGAAACGCCCATGGTGTCTTTTGTAGGCCTCGCCCCGACTTCTTTTACCGCTGCTTTCCAGATGGAGTGATGAACTCGGAAATGCACTGCACAGGGGACCCCGACCTGGTATCTGAGGGCCGCAAAAGCTTCCCCAGCATCCACTCCTCCTGTGAGTTCCCTGCCGGGGGCTGTCATTGCCTGTCACACTTCTCTGGGAGGTCAGGTGGTGGGAAGAGTGTTGGCAAGTGAGGGTTGGGCACAGGTCACCTTTCTCCACCGCAGGGTCCTTGGCTTACAAACAAGATCTTCACCTGGAAGTGGTAAGTCTAAGAACGAGGCTCTGGAGTTTATAAAACTGGATGTGCTGGCTTTGCAAGCTCAGCAAGGTGTAACACGTGACACTTGACCCTGTGTCCATGGATTCAGGAACTTGACCTTGCCTGGGCCTTAACTGTGCTCACTGGGACCTTCTGCTTTTTAGTTCAGTGTTCGCTCTAGTTCATTGCTTCAGTGAAGGTACTCGGGGTGTGTGTGTGTGTGTGTGTGTGTGTGTGTGTGTGTAGCAACATATAGCATGTAAATGTATGCATATGTACCTCCACCCAATATCTATAATCTGATTATAGATATTTGAGCTGGGACCAGACTTAAGGCCAAGGCTAAATAATATGAATGAGGTGCAGTGGGGTGTGGTGGGGAGAACACGGTCTTTGACGTGCGACCTTTCCTGGCTCCAGGACCTCACCTCTCTGAGCCTTGCCTCGGTTCCTGTTTGGTAAAACGGGATGACGAGGCCTCCATTACTGGTGGGGCTGAGGGGTAGAACACGTCCTGGTGATTGCTGCCATTTCTGGAGCGTGTGTGGTACCTAAATGTTTACGTGCTCATCTTATCTAATCCACTTGTATGTAAAGTACTTAGTGTAGTGCTTTAAATAAACAGCAGTTATCCATGTAATTGGTTACTACCAGAGCTGAGGTTTCCGGAGTCTCCTGGCTCATTCATTCTGTCCAAGCTTATTGAAGGACTTAGGTGCCACCCGCTGTGCCAGGTGCTGGGGACACATGAGTAAATAAACTACAGCGCATGTCCTGGGGAGCCCCCAGGCTGTGGCAGACTGGAGGAGTATGTTCGTGACTCTGGGGTGAACTATAACTGCAGGTGACTGCGGGATCGGCCAGGTGCAGTTATGATCCACAGCCCTTGATTCCCCAGAGACTGACCATCTTTGCCTTTGGCAAGCCTGTCACCTTCATCCTTTCTGTTTTCTCCTAAGCACCTAAGGCACACCCTGATGGTGGCTGGGTCAAGGAATAATGACCGGAGGCCCTCTCCTGCAGCATGGTTGTTGGACATTTTGCTCAGTGCCCTGCAGGGCTGGGCCTGTCAGCAATGTCTAGGTGCCAGGTACTCTAAGTGGGAGGGGCCGTCCACCTGCACAGCAGTCTGCCAGGTCTAGTTGTCTCGGTTTTATACACAGGGACAGGGAGGCTCCGACAGACTCAGTAACTCATCCAGGGACACTTAGCTGACCCTCACACCAACCTCTGGTGTGATAGTATCTGGGGGAACTTAGTGCTTAAATACAATGAAGTATTTACAGTCCACATTCGTTTCAATAAGTAACTTGTTTTCTCCTCTAGTTTGCCGGAGACTATGAAGGGTTGAATGGTGGCCCCCAAAGATGCCAGCGGAGGAACGCCTGCTGTACGGAGACAACGTCTCCTTATCTCCGGGGCTTCTGATGCTGGCAGCAAGGCACCTGGCTCGGTTCCCACCAGCTGCATCTCTGTCCTTGTGGGGTCAGTCAAGGTCTCTGTCGTTTCAGGGCACGTGCTGTCCCCCCAAAGACTTGGTGCTGAGCTTAAGAGCCTTCAAAAATTAAAGCCAGTACGAAGTGAAACCCAAGGGGAAAGCCTTCATCCTGACTTTCGAGTGGTTGGCTGAGGACTGCAGCTCAAGTTAGTGTCTACTGTTGTATTTGAACTTGGGAAGAAAACAGCTTTCACGTGAATAACTCAAGCTGGAAGACTGCTGGACCTCAGAGATTAGAGGGCAGGCCCTACCAAAATGTTTATTTTGGATGCACAGCCACCTTGCACATCAGTTTTTTTCTGACAGGGCTGCCCGCCAGCTGCCTTGTAATGTGTGGCGGGTGTCCCACTCATGCTAGACAAGCTTTTTGACAGAGGCTATTTACTATCTTTTACTTAAGATGCTACTTAAAATGTTACAAATTGTTATTGCTTGGCAGACATAGTATCCTGTCTGTCGTCTAGGCTTTGGTGGTGGTGTTTTCATCTGCTTGCTTTCTTTTTTTTTTAATGACAGGTCAGTGATTGCCTTGCAGGGAATGTTTACTGGATTCTAATTGAGCTAATAGGAAGCCCAGAGGTTGGTGTGGCTCTTTGATCCTCAGAGGAGGTGGTGGACTTCAGGGGGTGACCTTAGTGGGCTCTCACTTGGGTACACACACTCTCCCTGCAGTATATCAGTTTTGCAGGTTGTCCTTGAGTGAGTGGACATAGGTGTTCGGGACCAAGGTGTCTCGTGAGACGGATTCCCCAGGCTGGGGAAGCAAGGGCTTGCTTTTGCTCTGTTTACAGGTAATTGGGGGCTGGAAGGTAGCTGATGTCCACATGCCATCCTGGAGAGCAGCTGGTTTCCTTTGATCTTAAGATCAAACTGATTTGTTTTTGAAACAAGAGATCTTGTTCTTAATCTACCATAAGTGGTCCAACTGCACTCCCCTGGAGTGGTGTCTTGGCAAACTGTCCACACACAGCGTGTCCCCGTGGTGGTCATCTTGTGGGACTTGCTCTGTAAGGTGGCCTAAGCCACCTTCGTTTGGAAATGCAGAGACCACCATTTCAAAGAGCAAAGGATTTCCTTCAGACAGTTTTGGGGAAGCCTGGGATTTAAAGTGGAGAAATGTAATGTAATTTTAAAGCAGGGATATTCTGAAAAGGGAATTATCTTTCATTGTATAATCTCAGCTTTTGATTGCGTGCTGATTCGCCTTCCAAAAAAAGAGGATAGATTTCAGAGAAAAATAGAAAAAAAACAAACAAACCCGAATTATTAATGCCAGTGGAGCTATTAAGAAATTTCCTGTAAAAATGGTGGCAATGATACCGTTGTCCACAGGTTGGCAAACGACAGCACGTGGGTCAAATTTGGTGGCTGCTTGCTTTTGTAAATAAAGTTTTATTGGAACTGAGAGATATGTCTGTTTACATGTTGTCTGTGGAGGCTTTCACTTCACAATAACAGAGCTGAGTAGTTGCAAAAGAGACATGGCCTGCGGCACGGAAAACAGGTTGCTCACGCTCCAAACAAATGGTATTAAAGATCGTTACTTCAGGGGTGGGACTTGGGGTGGGACAGGGATGAACAGGTGAAGCACAGAGGACTTTTAGGTCAGTGCAAATACTCTGTCTGGTCCTCTAATAATGAACGCATGTCATTATACATTTGCTGAAACCCATGGATTGTTTGCCGCACCAAGAATGGACCTTAGGTTAAACTGTGGACTTTGGGTGATTTGATGTGTCAGCGTCGGTTCATCAATCGTGACAAATGCGGGCGGGGATGTCGGCAACGGGAGAGGCAGGTGCGGGAGCAGGAGGTGTGTGGGCAGTCTCCGCACCTCCTTGATTTTGCTGTGCACCTAAAACTGCTGTAATAAACTAAACACAAAGCAAGGCCAGTGCCCTTGACTTGTGCACATAGATGTTTCATTTTTAACAGCTCCATCGCAGCATAAAAGGGGGCATTTATAGGGTAATCAGTACTTGTGGGATGTGTTTATAAAATCACAGTCTTGAGTGCTTACTGGCCTAGCCCTTGAGGCGAGTCCAGGAGGTCAGACGTGCCCCGTGTCCCCTTTAGGGAAAGGACAGACACCGGGTGCTTTAACACAATGCTCTGGTATCGGGGAGCTGAGAATTCTGGACAGGGGACGAAGCCTCCGGGAAGAAGACCCCTTTCTCCTGTCATTTCCCAGGAGGGCACATGTGTGCTGTGTGTGTTTGAGCTGTTTGTGTCTGAAGTGTCTTCGTTCTTCAGCGAGGCGTACAATTCTGGGGGGACAGTCATTTCTGTGCAGGATTCCAGTTTTCAGCGCACTGGAGAGAAGCCCACTGCAATTCCTTCCCTGTGTTTTGTTTTTCTCTCGCTCCCTCTGGCAGCTCCTAGGACCCCTCCTCTGCCTCTGGTCCTCTGAGGTTTTATGATGATGTGGCTTTGGCTGGGGTTCTTTTCCTGTTTCAGACAGATGTTGAATCTACTGGATTGATCTTACCTTTTTATGTTCTGTTGTCTGCTTCTTTGTGTATTGTGTTCATCTCTCTGGGACATTTTTAAAATTTTATTTACCGACCCTGCTATTGAATTTTATTAGGGTTTACGTATACATAGTATATATTTAATGATTTTTGAGAGAGACAAAAACCCTCAGTGTGAGAGATAAATATTGATTGGTTGCCTCCCATACATTATCCTAACAGGGAATCAAACCTGCCACCTAGGCATGTGCCCTGATCAGGAATCAAACCTGAGACTTTTCAGTGTATCAGACAATGCTGCAACCAACTGAGGACACTGGCCATGGCTGATTTTTATATTTTAAATTTCCAACAGGTCTTTCCTGAGCTCTGATTTTTAAAAAAGCATTCTATTCTTTTTCCTATGGGTACACTTTCTCTTTCCTGTTTGCTTGCAGGTTCCATCAGCTCCCTACCTTCTGTTTGTTTGCATCTACCTTTCATTAAATACCTGGTGACCCTCCGCTGTCCGTTCTTATTTAAGGTGGATCCACTGAAGCTAACTGGGCAGAGCTCATTCATTGGGCTTCGTTGCAGGGGGATCGGGAGTGAACTGGGCTCTCACGGACTGGCCCTGAGTATTAGCATCTGCCCTTCACTTTGAGGCCGTTGGATTCCATAGGCAGAGCCTCCCCAGGCTCTTGCTGGGTGTACGTGAGCCTGGCATTCTGGTAACCTTGCAGAAGAGGCTTGGGTTCGCACAGGTCACTTTGCAGACTGCCCCTTAATCCCCCTGACTTTGGTCTGGTTGCTCAGCCCTGTTCTCTGCTTGCCTGCTTTTCCCAATCCCAAAGCTTCAGCTACTTAAGCCTTCTGTCTTCTTCAAGAGGCAGGGAGGCAGTGGTTTCCTGGTTTGCAGGTTGGGGTGGCAACCTGGAGAGTGTAACCGTGCTTTATAGGGGCTTTGCACCCACCTTCCTGTCTCCCGTCACCTGTGGTACCTCATGCCTCCCATTCAAAGCTGTGTGGGGTCCTGCCTGGAGGAGAAGGAGCACCCCACCTCGCCCTGACCTCTGGCTCCATCCTTTGCGGACACAGCACATTCTCTTCTCCTGTCTCTGCGAGTCGGTGTCGCTCTGTTATCTGCTTATCATCTTCCAACATTGTGGTGTGGCGTCGAGGTTCTTCCACGTAAGAGAGAATGTGTCTTCCTGTTGGCAGAGTCGGAGTTCTCCAGAGAGGCAGAGCCAAAAGGCTGTGTGGAGAGAGCGAGGCAGGGAGGGAAGGAGGAGAGAAAGAGGGGAGAGTTATTTTAAGGAATTGCCTCCCATGATTGTGGCACCTGGCGTACCTGACATTCGCAGGTCAGGCCAGTAAGGCTGGAAATTCAGGTTAAGGGTTGATGTTGGCGGTCGTAAGTCTGACGTCCTCAGGGCAGGCCAGCGGGCTGGAAACTCAGGCAGGCCTTCTGTGTCACACGCAGCCTCGAGGCAGAATTCCCTGTTTGAGAGACCTCAGTCTTTGGTCTTAAGGCCGTCAGCTGGCTGGACAAGGCCCACCCACAGTATGCATGGGTAGCTCCTTCACTTAAAGCCCAGTGATGGTGAGTCCTCACCCCACCTGGAATATACCTTCGCAGCAGCATCTCGGCTGGTTTCGACCAAAGAGCTGGGCACCGTGGCCTACCCAACCTGACACACATAGGTAGCCATCACCCCGTCGTTCCTGCCTTTCCTATGATTTTAACATCAGAAATACCTTCCTTATGGAGGTACCATCTGTTAGAAGGTTCTTGTTCGTCCTTGGGATCGCCTTGACGGCAGAGTCCTTAAGAATGTAATGCGTTCACCAAAGGGCCTTGCAGGCGGAACGTCTAGGAGTTTGCTTTTGCTGAACGAATCTCAGTGGGATCTAACTATGGACTGAGAAATCATCACAAGGTATCATCTGTGCTAACCACAGGCCACCACCCTCTTCTTTTAAAAGCAATGTACAATGACGTGGGCTGTATGGGGCTTTGGTCCAACCAGGACAATTGCTGGCCGTCCGTCTGAGGTCAGCTCCTCTCGTGTGGTCTCTCCAATAACTGAGATGTGAAAGCGTCCAGGCTCGCTGTCCTGTCGAGGGATGCCATCAGATCTGGCAGGAGCCCCTCAGAGCTTTTCACTTAGATTTGTGTGGTCCTATGTCTCAGGCTTCCACGACACATTCAGAGGTTCTGGGAAGCAGCCGTGCTGATCTTGCCACGTCTGCCTCATCCCAGTGGAGATGCCTTTGAACACTGAAGAGGCTTGTTTTGGGGCTCAAAGCCCTGCAGGGCGTGGTTGTATTAAGTGGAATCAGCCCGCTTTGTAGGATAGTGTTTTCCAACCTGCCTTTCATTATCACCCCCTCCTCCATTTTTTGACTTTTTTCCCTAATCGCTCATCTCTGCCATGAAATTTTAATGCCATAGAGAGACTGTACATCTGTGTGCATACTGGGGCCCTTTGCGGGGCTACTATAAAGGATTGCAATGTCTAAGATTTTCTCGTCTTCCCAAGAACCCCAGTCGTCATCCCCCGGGGGCGAGATGGTCTGGGTTGAGAAGGGGTGTTCTAGGGCGGTTTTGCCCAGCAGGGGATGCAGGGGACGTTTGGAACTTCTGGAGATGCTTTTGGCCAGCACCGTTTGGGGTGAGGGGTGCTAGTGGTATCGAGCACATAGAGGCCAGGGATGCTGCCAGCACCTGCAGTTCATGGGACAGTACCTTGAGCGGAGTATCTGGTCCAAAGTGTCCCTCGTGTCCAGACCGAGAAGCCCTGTTCTGGGGCAATTAGGCCAGTATGTGGGAGAAATCGATCACGTACGTATTAAATTCATCCAACTGTGCAAGTTCCTGGTCTGAGTAAATAGAATATTTTTAGAAATGAATACTGTTTAATTAATCAAAATACTTGTCCTCAGAGACTTGGCTCACTCTTTGATTTCTGTGGGGAAGAAAATCAGGGTGGGATTAAAGGTTATAATTAAAGGCTAACACCTTTTTATTTCGGTCTTTCTGAGCTTTTTGTCGTAAAAAATCCAGACCCACAGCACAGAAGACAGAACCCTAAAGAATACGCACACTCCAGATACGACAGCTGCCCGGTTTTCTCTGTCCACTTCCTACTGACACTCGATAACGGTGATTTTTTTTATTATTTTAGCATTTTAAGGTAAGACGTGGACAGGCACGAATCGTTCAGGTCTGACACACGGACACGCCATGTAGCCCACGTTCGTTCACCCTGTGACCCCAGAAAGCCCCTTCGTGTCTGTTTCCAGTCGGTCTTCATCCCCTTAAGGCAGCCCCTGAACAGGCTTTTCTTTTTTCCTTTAACTTTAGATTTACAGTGTGAGTTTGAGTGTGTGTGTGTGTGTGTGTGTGTGTAGCAGCTTTTGTTCAGTTTAATAGTCTGGGAATTCTTCCTGTTGTTTTGAGTATACCAGGCCTGTCCAGAAAGTATCCAGCCACGCACTATGAAAAGTAGAGACATTTGTTGAAGAAGACATGAGACACAAGAAGCATTGCACACAGGACACTGATATCTCAGTTTCCTTCAAAATAGGCACCTTGGGACCTCACACAGTTCTTCCAGTCGCCATCAGTTGCCCTGTTGTATTTTCCTGAATCTAATCAATGGTTTGAAATCTCTCTCCTTTCAAAGGAGATTTTAATTTTGGGAAGAGCCAGAAGTCGTGGGGCACCGAATCTGAGCTGTAGGGGGCTGAGTCACCTGGGTGATTTGATGTGTTTCCAAAAATACTCTGCCCGAGACGTGATGCACGAGAGGGTGCGTTGTCATGACGAAGCTGCCAGTCACCAGTTGCCCATAGCTGCGGCCTTCGGAATCATCCAAATAATTTCTGTGGAGGAATGTTCAAGCTTCACGCAAAATGTGATGCAGATTTGTTGCTCGACTTGCTCAGTCATTTTGAATGTGATGGCCACACAGTGCACATGCTCACTCAGTGGTGTCTACTGTCCCCACTGACTAGTACAGTGAAGTTGTCTTTGTTCACGCATGTGCATTCCAGTTCACTCTCTTGGCTGCCAGGTCACGTCAATGTCACGCAGATCATTCTCCTTATATTGATGGTGGCTGGACTCTTCCCGGACAGACTTTGTATCAGTGATTTGTTCTCTTTTATTGCTGAACGGCATTTCATGGCAATAAATATTCCACAGATTGTTTATCTCTTCTTCTTTTGATAGACATTTGGATTGTTCCCAGTGTTTTCAGTTGTCGGTAAAGCTGCTGTGAATATTTGTGTTCCGTTCTTTTAGTGAACTCTCTTGCCCCTTACCTTGGCTGCATATCTGAGTGGCATTGCCAGGTAACATGTTAGGCACACAGGTAACATTCGCAGAAACTGTTGGTTCACTTGTGCACATTTTTGATGGTCAGGCATTTCTGATATTTTTCACCCATTTGTCATTATGAAACACCCTCTGCTCATCATTTTCTCTCTTCCCACTTCACGTAATGACTTCTGGATGCGAAACCCAGGAGCTGAACAATTGTGAAACATTTTCATAACGGAGATCTTGTTCTTGGTCCTTGGTAATGGAATGTACTTGAACTATAAAGGAATTGTTGGCTAGACAGCTGTTTCGTGTGGGTTCCTTTTATCGCTGTTTCAAACCATTGACTTTTAACTCCACCTTCCAATTTGGGCCCAAAGATCATTCAAGACAAAAATAAAAATTCAAATTACCACGTTTCCTCTGTAATGGACATCTTTTGGGATATGGAGATTCATGGATTGATTTATAGGAAGTAGAAAAATCAATCAACCAATCATGAGCCAACAATGTTTCAGAAACCGTTCTCTGCGGAAATTGTCCGGATCCCGAGGTGGGTGCCCATCCTCAAGCTGGGGTGCTGCTGTAGAAACATGACTTCTGGGTGCAGACCCACCTGGCCCCTTCTTTGTGTTTCCTCGGACTCATATCTAGTGTGCACATCTGTGAACCAGTGTGTTTTTTTCTTTCCCCTTTTGGGTAGAACTCACAAACACACAGAAGTTATTCCCATTGGAGGCTCCACAGTGAACGTTTCATTCCAGGTTTGCTTCCTGCTGCCTCCCAGTGGGTGAGGGGCTGCCTCT
Source organism: Macrotus californicus (assembly GCA_007922815.1). Taxonomy (NCBI): domain Eukaryota; kingdom Metazoa; phylum Chordata; class Mammalia; order Chiroptera; family Phyllostomidae; genus Macrotus; species Macrotus californicus. The sequence continues at coordinate 44,728 of VMDR010004400.1, read as the reverse complement.
CCCGCCTCCTTTGGCGTCTGCTTGGAAAATGCAAAGTCATTTTAGCATTAGCTGGAGCCAACTTAATTAGGAAGTGAAGTCTGCCGAAGGAAAGTGAAACCCATCGCTCCACAGCCAAGTGCGGTCTTTGGATGATTCAAACCAACGCTCCTTTCCTTCCATCAGCCTCTGGAGTTTGCTAATTAGTGCTAAATAGCATCTTCCTTTTACGCCAGCAGTGGATTTGGCACTGGGGATGTAGAAGCAGAAAAAGCACTTCAAGCCTTTGAAGACTTTGACATTCTAGAATGATTCTGTCAGCTCACTTCACAGCCTAAAAGTTTTCGGTGGCTTCCAGTGCACCTGAAGGACAGACCTTCCAGTCTCTCCAGCACAGTCCTCAAGCCTTGCATGCTTTGACCCCTGCTGCTTCGTCTACCTCCTGTCCCTCTCCCCCCCTCCCCTTGCTTCCTTCCGATATTCCTGTCACCCTATCTTTTTGATGATCATGCAATTGGCTACCATCTGTTGAACAGGAGGATATGTCAAGTCTGCATGAATGGCTTTAAAGGAATTACCCTACGTAATCCTCCCCATACCTCTGTGTTCAGTACTGTTATTAGTCCTTTTGTGCAGATGAGGAAACGAGGCTTTGGGAGATTAGTAATCTCCCCCAACATCACACAGTCAGCATGTCACAGAGCTGGCATTTATGCCCAGGTCATCTGACTTCTGAACCAAAACTCTTGATTTCAGAGGCTGACTCTTGGCAGCTCTCTCGATGTGAGATATTCCTATTCTTTCCTTCCTTGGCCCTTGAACTTGCCCTTCTCACATACTTCTCAAATCCTGTCAGAACCCTGTCCACATTCCCTTGGCAGTTACTATGTCATGCCCGTGCTGACGAATGAGAAACACTTACTCCGTCTCCTAGGGCAGCCACTGGTCAATAGTTAATGGACGTTGGTGAATAAACACCCAGTTCCCTGTGCATTTCCCAGAGTTCCCCAGCGGGGCTGAGCTCCTGCTGCCCACAGTGATAGCTGGCTGAGGTCACGTGCTTTGCATACCTGCTGGTCTTTGCTGGGATCGTCGTCCTAATAAACTACTTGCACTTGAACCCATCTCAGGGTCTCATCTTGAGGAAACCCAAACTAGCACACAACAGGGGCTAATGCTGCTTGTTCCCTGAGTGTCAGCCCAAGTCTACCCTCATTAAAGATGCCGTCTGAATGCCCCGAATTCTCCTCCTGTGTGACTCTTGCCGTGACTCTTAGTTAAGTCTGTAATCATCTTTACATGTTGACTTGTTCTTCCGTCTGCGTCTGCCCTTTGCCCTCAGCTCCATGACGACCGGAGCCTTGATCATTCCAGGACGATGTGTTCCCAGTGCCCTGCACAGCGAGTGACTCATGCTTGGTGCCCTGCCCCAAATATTGATTGCACTCATTGATTCATTAGCATAATTGAACGAAGAAGACGTCACTGAAGCTACAGTCAGGCTGTAAGTGTGTGATCAGGACCTCAAATTTACCATCGATACTGGTGTCTCAGAACATTGTCCTGTGTTTTGAGTAAGAGAGAGACCTCAGCTGTCGGGATGGCGTGGTCACCTCTCTTGCTGATCGGCAGTGTCATCTAATGGCAAATCCTGGACCGCTCAGTGTTCTGTTTTCCTTTCGGAAGATGAAGGGATATGGTTGGGATAGAGTTTCAAAACTTGCTTGGAGTTAGGAATTCTGTGGTCTCTTTCAGCCTCAGTTTCATCAGCTTTATAAGAGGTTCTAACGATACCTACCAAAGCAAAGACGTCGTTTGAAGGAAGTTGAGACTTGAAAGGGATATGAGATGCGAAGCCCCGTGCGCTGTGCCAGGTGTGTAGTAGGTGCTTCACGCATGCTGGGTCCTCTCTCCACCTCCTGCAGCAGAACTGAGGAATCCCGCTGATGACGAGATGGGCCAAGATGACACCGTGAGTTCGGATCCTTTCTTCCTGGAAGCCTGGGTGGGACCTGGGGGCTAGGGACTGTCAGTAAGAGACACAGACTAGCTTCTTTATTCCAGAGCTATGACATCCCTTGAATCTTTTTTTTTTTTTAATTGAGCAGACATTTTTAGAAGTTGAAAGTTCTTTAGGGGCCTCTTTATGCTTATTTCCACCAATAAACGAAATCAGTTTCTGGTCACAGGTTGTTCCCTCTCATAGGATTATCTCCCTCAGTTTTCTGGGTCATGAGAAACTATAGTTTTTCATCAAATGGAAAGGAAGGCAGGGAGGAAGAAAGGAAGAAGAAAGGAAGGAGAGCCCTTGCTTTCTTTATAATTCACACAGTAACTAGGTGTACTTGGAACTTGACTTCGGGGAAGCTTCTCTGGATCCCATGGTGATTAGTAACCTTGTAAAAAACATGGCTGGTATTTTTGTCCTTTGTTAATACACCCTTTCAAATGCTCACACATTTTGGCTTGAGCATTATTCGCACCTTACAAATAAAACAAGAGTCCACTTATTTCAAAAGTATTCCCTCCGGAAGAGAAGAAAACCAAGCAATCTCCGTGAGAGCCCGTTTCTCCCGCAGCCTCGCCCCGCAGAGCGAAGGGTTGTCTCCTGCTGTCCCTGGGCTTCAGCTGCTGAGACGAGTGAGGTGCCGCCTCATGTGTCCCAGTGTGGCCTTTGTTTCTCATGATAGCTTAGGTAGCACTCCCAGGACTCTGCAGGGGCTTTAAGAAGCATCCATTCATTCATTCATTTCTTTAGCGATTTGGTCATTTACTCATCACGTCTTTCTCTGGGCGTGATGCGGGAGGCGACAGTGGTGAGTGAGACAGATGTGCCCCTGTCCTGGGAGAGTCTACAGGGTAGAGCCTCTGTGAGCTCATGCAGTGCTTTATGCCAAGTAGGGAAAGGCTTCGGCCCCAGCAGGTGCACCCCAGGTATGGGGCATGGTGAGCAGAGAGCAGCTTGCCTTGTCAGCTGGCCACCCTTGGGCTGTGAGTGTTCGGAACAACCATTCTTGGCAGCTCTGATGGACGACAGTGGACATTAAACAGATAATTACACCAATGGCCATTTAATTAAATTCTGACATAGACTAGTAGGAAACATGTATAATATATAATAATTAAGTGGTGCCTCTTGCATAAACAGAGGCATCTGGGACAATTCTGAAGGAAATGGGAGCCAAGACCGGGGAAGAGGGGCTGAGAGCATTCCTGACCGGAGGAACCCCAAGCACACCTGCCCCTCGGCATGTGCATGTGGTGGAAAGGACCAGGCCCGTGGGTCATTTTAGGACTTGTGGACTTCTGGCCTAACTGCCACGGCCCTCATTTATTTCTTCTTTCTCCACATGTCCGTGACCACATGTTGTTGGGTGTCCAAAGAATACCATTCGATGGCCTAGCATGGGGCTAAACAGGATATATTTGCTTTTGTAATCATTAGCTTGCTCTATATAATTAGGTATTTTACGTCCAGGAACATGTCTATATGGATGATAGTGAAAGAAGAATTATTTTCAGACCCAGGCAGACCTGAGTTCGGCCTGGCTCAGTTACTTAGTGATGATGTGATCTCAGGCACGTCGCTCTGTGACTTTGTACTTCAGTTTGCTCATCTGTACACAGGAGTTCTAACTAATCCCCACCTTCCAAGGAGTGGGGGAGGCATTTAAGGAGATAACTTAGTGCCATTCCCCCTTGAACTCTGACTCTGGGAAAAATCAGAAAGTTCTGGTCTCTGTCCCCTTTGGCAGACAGAGGGCAAGAGTGAAAATCTGTCAGATAGGTATCCGTCTGGTAGGTATTTGAACAGACGGGTATCTATTTGAATTTGTTTGTTTCTAACTCGGTGAAAGAGCAGGCTACAAATGTATCCCTCCAGTTTATTTCCCAAAGGAAAGGTACGCGTTTGATTGTCATACCCTTAGTCATTTCCTTTCTGGGGTGTGTTTTGCTGTGAGAGGGGCATAGTGTATTCAGGCAACATATTCCCTTTGTGGTGGTTTTCCCAGCATTAATTTGACCCAAAGTACAGATCTCGATACTGCAGACACACAGGGTCTTCTGATTTCAAAGCAAAAGTAAAAACATCGAATATATATATTTTCCAGTCGTGTTTTGCCGCGCGTTTAAGAATCACAGTGTGCCGTGTTGATTGTTCTTGAAAACCAGTGAGTGCATCCCAGAGCCCTTTCTGGAGCTAGGCCTTGGGCCCGGCCACGGTCAGGAGCTCAGCACTGCACTCTTGCCTGCCCCTGTAGTCTCAGAAGTGGGAAGGCCAAGGACTTTGGGTAACGGTCACACCCACACCTAGAAAGGTCCCCAAGTGAGGTCTGCCATGTGGGCCCAGACAAATTGCTGGAGTCATACCCTGGCCGTAGGTGGTGGGGTTGGAAGTCTTGACCTGCTCCTTCCTCCAGTGTACTGCCTGCTGGATGGTGGCAAAAGCCAAAGAACAGAGTCAACAGTCCTCCAAGCAAATGACATAGTTTACGGAAATAATTGCTAGAGATGCAAAGGAGACCACGGGGTACACCTAGGACAGTGGTTGTAAAAACCGAGGCCCCTGGGAACCACTGTTTATGGGGCTTCCTTCAGTCTGTGTGTGAGAGATGGGGGTGAACGGCACAGGCGTGGTGGCATGAGGCTGTTCCAGAGGAGCTGGCCACCTGCCCCAGAAGAGAAGGTGCTGCTGGAGTGCTCTGACCCAACACGGGGACTGTGAGAACCTTGGGACAAGCGACTCTGGCAAGTGCGCCTCATGCCTTTCACACACCCAGCCCGTGCCTTCATTCCTCCTTCGCTGCTGAGAAATGAGCTGCTCACAGCTCTCCATGGGGGAACAGCTGCCACAGAGCCCCTGCGAGTGACTGCTGTAGGCATTTGTTCGAGGCCTGATGACTGGGCGACGATGACCTCCCTTTCCAAAATCTTCGAAAATCCTTCTGCGTGTTGGTGACACTCCCTGGGGTGGAGTTCTTCCTCCCGCAGAGGCAGTCTGTGCGCTTTTTCTTTGGAGAGGCCGCTACCGGAAGCATCAGTCACAGCGATCACGTGCCTGGTAGATGGGGATCAGGCAGATTATGGTGTCTCTACAGCTTGTGGCCATCTTGGGGCGTGAGCAGATGTGGGTGGCGGGGGTGGGCCACCTTGGTGGGGTAAGGAGAGGACAACAGTTCCCACCAGTACCTGAGACCTGCCTGCCACAGCTGACTAAGTGATGTCACAGGGGCCCAGAAGCCAGGAGGTCCCAGGGACACCTAGCATACTAGAGTCAGTATCTTCAGCACCAACAGCTTTTAGACTCATCCTGTTCAGGCAGCACTGTCCCTGCCTGAGGCAGAGGACACATGGAGCCCAGGTGGCCCTGGCACCTTCGCAGCTGCAAGTTCCCGTGGTAGATGAGCCAGACCCGAGTCCTGAGGATGGTGGCTCGTTCCCTGACTCTGCCCTGGAAGAGGCAGTGCAGATCAGAGGTCGGTGGGATGCAGGCTGGCCTGTCCTCCATCTTTTCATTGCTGTCCCTCCTGAGGATGAAACACTGACCTGGGTCAACTTCCCTGACCCTCTGATGCACACTGTGCCATCTTCCTCTTCAGTCCTGTCACCCAGGGTGGCACCGGGAGCCCCAAGGCTCCTCTGTGGCACCAGCCTTGAGCGTGTAGGGATCTGCATCACTCACAACAACTTAGCCATTTCTTTAATAAGTCGTTGGGAATTTGAACCGGGGGATTTTCCCACGCCATGCTGGAACCGATCTGAGTCTTCTCTCTGCGGGAGTCAGGGTTCTCCTGAGAAACAGAGCCAATGGTGTGCATATAATGAGATGTACTGGAAGGAACAGTAATAAATAATGCACATTTACGGTGGCTGAGACGTTCCGTGATCTGTTGTCTGCACACTGCAGACCTGGGAGAGCTGGTGGGGTAAATTCCAGTTCAAGTTCAAAGGCCTGAGAACCAGGAGTGCTGATGGTGTCAGTCCTAGTCCAAGGGCAGAAGACCGAAGTTCCAGCTCAAGTGCTCAGGCAGAGAGAGGGCAGTTTCTCCCTTGCACCACTTTTGTATTCGGTTCAGGCCCTCGGTGACTGGATGCTGCCACCTGCGTTGGGGAGGGTGGTCTGCTTTCTGAGTCCACCAGTTCAAATGCTAATCCAGAGACTATCGCTACGCTATGGTGTCTCCCTGCCTGTAGTAGATAGCCTCGCACTACATCGCGGCTTCTCTGTCTAACAGATGCAGTACGGAAGCCAAAATCAGAGCAATCCATCATCACCTCTCTCCTGGGTGGAACGTTGGAACCTGATTTGGTTACAGGGTTTTGACATTTTCCATCTCATTCTATCTAAGAGTGTTTTAGGAAGTGTCCGGAACTTTATCATTTCTGGGGCTCCCAATGCACATACTTTTGTGCCCATTCCCAGGAAAGCAGTCTGGCTGGTGGGCCAGATGGATCATTTTGACTGAATTGACAAGTGGCTGCTACTGCAGCTGCTTTTTCCTTAAAAAAAAAAAAAAGGAATTGACTGAATCCACCTACTTTGGCATTGCAGAACACGAACCCGCCTTCACCCCTGAGCCTCATTTCCCCCAAGGGGTAGGTTCGCTCAGTGATTGGAGAGGCATGTCAGCTGTGCTGGTTTCCACATCTCTGCATGTTGCTAGCTGGATGGCAAGGACTGGAGCTGATGGCCCGGATGCAGGCAAAGTTTTTGAAAACTGCCACGCACAGAGCGGGGACCCTGCTGTGGGAATTCTCTTCTGCTGATTGATACAGAGTAGGCAGAGTTCCACTGAATTTGCGTGGGGTGCGGACATTGGGGTCCTTAACCCCTAAGTTATTGTTAGATGGTCCTTTGCAGTTACGAGATTGCATGAGGAAGCTAATGGATAGCCCCAAGTCGATCCCCTCTGAAATTAACCTGCTCTCGAGCATCTCCCCCAGCCCTGGTCGGGGCTCTCTCACCCTTGCTTGGCTCTCGCTGACTGTGGTGTGTTGTGATGTGACAGTACAGTGCGAGCACGTTGCAAATTGATGATGAGCCACACATCTTGAGGAAGATGCAGGATTTCATGAAGTCAGAACCTGCTGGACCAGACAGGCCAGGGAACTGAGAAGGAGCAACTCCCAGGAGGCGGCCCGCAGAGTTGCTCTGGGGCAGACTGATGTGGATGTCGGAGGACCATGAGAGGCAATTGAGGAAAATTGAAGCAGGCTACCAATCTTTCTGTGATAACAGAAAGGTCCTCTTGGTGGTTTTGAGGGGAGGTGTTGTGTTGCTGCATGTTTCTTAAAATGATGTCAGAGATGATCAAAATCGGTTTTTTCTTTATTCTAAAAATTAGCTGAGGTACCGTTATACCCCATATTGTGTTAAACATAAGATAAAATGAATTTATTTTCATGAGTTTGAGTTTTCAGTTGGAATCTCAGTTAAAGCATATTACCACTATTTAATATGAAACGTTGCTCCCTGTTTTGAGTGGACTCACTTTAAGTTAACTGTCGCTGTCCATGAGATTGCCTGTCCCTGGGAGGAACCTGGGACCTCCTGATCCCTGTGCCTGAGTGTCAGGAGAATCACACAGTGCTGATGACACAGGTCTGAGAGGCCTGTGCAATAGCCTGAGTTTCTCCCCAGACTTAGCCATTCCCCTCGGGACCCCCAGCACCTGCCCACCCCTACATCCACAGCAGCCAGCTCTGCCTGCCCACTCTGGGCAGCATATGCCTTGCCTGGCCCCAGACCTGCCTTTAGGAAGTTCTGGGAATGCTAATAATCTCCCAGAAGCTGCTAGTTAACGTGAGTGTCAAACTTGGGAAGTGGGGCGGAAGGGAATGGGGAATACACAAATAAGGGAGAAGCAAACCCAAAACACCAAAAGAAGCAGACCCCAAATAGCAAAGCACTTATTTTTGCCTCTGGAGAAGAAAAGGGAAAGCCTGCCTCCATGGAAGAACTTTTACCTCCCTAGATAGATTGAAAAGATTGTCCTTGAACTTCAGTAACGTAGACACTTTCAAATGGTCAGCTGGCCCCTGCTGGCTTGAATCACATTTTGTATTTTCCTTGCCTTGTGCCCAGGACATGTTGAACTGATTAGGTAAAAAGAACTTTGACTTTCTGTCAGCACCCGAGGACTTGACTTGGCACCTTGCTTTCCGTCTGTCACCCCAGTCACCCAGGAAGATTGTGGGCAGATGTAAGGCCAAAGGCTCCTGGTCAGGTCGGCTTTGGGTGCTTTTCTAGTTTAGTTATTCAGTCAGCTATCAAAACTCCAGAACAGCCAGCCCCTATTCCTCACTCAGCCTGTTCAAGTTCTCAGGTATGGCTTTGGCGAATGCCCTACAAAAATTGAGAGTGTCCCAAGAGTGTCCTTGTGCCAGACAGAAACGGTATGGGACTGGGGAGGTCTGACTAACTGAAGTACCAGCTTATTTGAATGAATGAATGAATGAATGAATGAACGACATTTTGAGTATCTCTCATTTCTAGCCGTGACCTTGAGCAGGTCATTTGATGTCTCATTTATTCACCCAACAAGCATTCAGTGATTGCATCCTTGGTTCCAGGCACTAAATTAAGTGTTGAGGTTACTCAGGTGAATAAGACAGCATGCGTCCTCAAAGAATTCTGGCCTAGTCAGGAAGTTGAGACAATACAGGGGGGATTTTTCTAGGAGAGTGACTGGCTCTGTACACCTCGAGACCAAACTGCAGGTGTGATTATGCCCAGGATCTATTGTTTTTGCAGACTGGTGGCTTGGGTGACTAATTCCCTGTCCCCTCCCTGCCTTAGAAAAATGATGAGCGCTGTTAGGAGATCACACACTCCATTCTGTGAGTATTGCCAGAAGCAAATGTTAGATGTTTGTCTTGAATTTCCAGAATTCTAATTTCTTGTTGAAGCCTTTAAAAAAAATTTTTTTTAACAATTCAAGGTATTTCCCTGGCATCAGGCTCCTGGCATCTTTCCTGTGATCCAGGCATTTGCAAAAATTCCTGGAAATAATTTTTGATCACATGGGGTTGAAGTCTTAGTGTCCTAGGTATAATTGTTCTCTTTCTCCTGTTGGAATTCAGTGGGCGTGAAACATGAACTGTTTCTGGCAAGCCTCTGTTTGTGGATGCAGGGTGTATGGGTGTATTCAGATTTCATGGGTAGGATGTCGCATGGTGTGGACGCAAGGACAAACTTTGGAATAGAAGGGGCACAGAAAGTTCAGGCTCCCATGGGGTATACTGAACCAAGCATAAAAGCTTTGTATTGACTCTATGTAGCTAATGTTTACTGAGCATTTACTGTCTTCTGGGCATGCACCACATAGTCTACGTGCATTGTCTTATTTAATCCTCAGACAGCCACTATGAGTAGATATTCTTATTAATCCCATTTTGTAGGTGAGACCCACAGGGTTGTGTCTTGTGTGAGGTCACACAGCTTGTGAGTAGTGAAGCTGGGATTCCAGTACAGGCACTTACATGCTACTTTGTATCTGTCTTATGTTTAAACTAAGATGTTCGTAAAGAAACATCCACTTGCTGATTGAAAACTTTGTAACAAGAGCATTTTATTTTATGTTCATGATTGTGGGTCCTGTTTCATTGCTAATAATTTTCCAAGAAAATCATCCGAGTCCTAGCTGAGCATATTTCTGAGCCTGAGCAAATCATGCAGAATCCCCTAACACATGGCACAGAGTCACGGGCCTGTGTCGCGGTGACTAGGAGAAAAAGGAATGAGGTCTGTCTTTTCACCCATACGAAATAGCTACATTAGAAAAATAAAATAGCAGCGAAGCTTGAAATACATCCTGGTGGCTAAGCTCTGTAACAGGCAACCGGGCCGGTTTCGTTTATTCTGTATTTATTCCTATTATAAGCCTTGAGAGTTCCCTCGTCTCTCTCTTGCTAAATTAATGTCTTCAGAATTCTCAGCGGCTTGAATTTTGTAATCTGAGAAATCAATCAAGTGCCTCGGGAGAGTGCCAGGTTTCATTCTGCTCGGAGCCTCCAAACGCCTCTTGTAATTAAGTATTAGTTGGAGTTCATTGCCCTTGAATAATGAGGTGATGTTCCATAGGCTTCCTTTGTTGTTTTTTTCATGAGGAGCATTGCTTGTTTTCCTGGTTAAACAGATCGCTGTCGTCATAAAAAATACAATTTAAAGGCTCCGTAATGATGATACTTAGGATGTCCTAAAAGCAGATGCATTCCTTTGTGCTCATCGGTCTTGTTGAGCTGGTGCACTTAGCCTTGGTGTGCAGAGCCTCTTGATGGAGCCTTCCCTGTCACACTTTTGTGATGACAGGAGAACGGGGTTGGGGGGCTTGAACTGGTCGTTCCTGTTCTGAGCGATCTGAATTGCTGGATGACCAAATGAATAGTCCCTGTAATAGAGCAAACAGTTTGGTGTCTGGCTGTAATTCCGCATCTGCCCCCGGACCGTATAATTTTCTTAGCGCCCTGCTGTTGCTTTACAGGGCTGATTTGTGAAGAGTAAAAAGAAGTGTACAAAATCTTATCTAAAACATATCAGTGTGGTTTCCATACAGTTATTTGAAATAATAACAATAAATATTCAATGACAATAGAAAACACCCTCAGGCACCTACCACTTGGATTAAGAAATAGAACTTAACTGCACCCGTGGAAATCCGCTGTAACCCTCCCTGCCGTCTTACCGTTCTGTCTCCCATTAGTCATTATTTTACACTTTAAAAATAACTTCTTTGTGTTTCTAGGTAGTCTAATACACACACGCACACGCACGCACACACACACACTCCTAAACAACATATTGCTTGGTTTTGCCTGGTTTTGAACTTTGTGTAAGTGGAGTCTTGCAGAGTATATTTTTATAACTTTCTACTTCTGTTCACCATTGCTTTTGAGATTCTCTGTTTATTGATGTATGAGGCAGGAGTTGACTCACTGCCGTTACCGTCTGGTGCTCTGAGACATGACTATACTACACATTTTTTAAGTCGCTTGGATATGTGTTCACAGGTGTTGGGTCCTGTCCATCTGTTATGCTTTGGACCAATTATGAACATCGCAGAAATAATTCTCAGGTGTGTTCCTGGCAGTAAGATTCCCCGGGGCCTTTGCTCATCTTCGTCTCTAAGAAATAATGCCAAACAGTTCAGATGCCATCACCAGCCAGTCGTGAGGGTCCCCGTTGCCCCCAGCCTTGCCATCTCGGGGCCTCACAGGGATTTAGTGTTCGCTGGACTTGGGGCCTGCTTGTGGCCCCTGGTGGTTGTGATGTGACTCTTCCTGATGGCGAATGAGCTGGGCCATCTTCCCATCCATGTAACAGAATTTAGATTCCCTGTTCGTATGACATTACTGTGCGTATCTTTGCCTGTTTCTCAATTAGGTTGTCTGCTTCCACTTCCTCGACTTGCAGGGCTTAAAAAAAAACCTCTGGCCATTAGTTCTTTGTTGGTTGTATGTGCCAGAAAGCATTTCCTCCCTCCCTGTGCTTGTCTCTTTTATTATCTTTATTTGTTGTTGCCTCCCACCACCTGTGTGTTCACTCTTTCACTTATTTACTCATTTACTTATTTTAATAACTGTTCCATGATGACAGAAGCAGTAGATGCATACTGTAGGAGGTCGGGGTATACAGAGAAGTAAAGATACAGAAAGAATTTTATATTATTCCTGCTGCCCAGAGGTCACCAGCGTTAACCCCCGAGTGTGTATTCTGCTGGGTTGGGTGTGTGTAAATGTTCACATTGTGGGACATAAAGTTAATATCTGTCCATGTTCTGAGCTGTATAAAGCCATTAAATACACTCACTCTGATGCACATGTATCTGGGAAGTGTACTTTTGTTTAGTGTCTTAATTTTAGCCTGATTCTTCCTCTCCCCATAACGCAGCTGTCAGCCGGTGCGCAGTGACCCATGCACACATGCGGGTGCCTGGGCTTACGGTCCCTTCTCCACCCCAGCCGCCCCCACCTTCTGCCTGAACATGCTTTTGCAGTAATTGCTTTCTGGTTTAGATTTTGCTAGATGTTCTTCAGTTGGCCTCGGTCTTGGAAGGTGGCTTTATGACATTTGGAATTCTAGTTTGACAGTTCCTGTCTCTCTGAACTCGGAAGCTATTATATTGCTGTTTTTTAGCATCGGATTGTTGGTGTTTTGGAAGTCAGTTGTAAATCTTATTGCCACTCCTTCGCGGGTATCCTGTTCTTCCTTTCTGGATGCTCTTCATATCTGGCTTTTTCTTTTGTTCCATAGAGGTTCACTGTTCTGTGTCTCAGTGTGGATTTCCTGGGACATGTCCTGCCTGAGAGCCATCGGGCTTTCTAAGTCTCGGGGCTGCATCCTTCAACATTCTGGGACACCCTCAGCTATTACCTGATTAAATCTTCTCATCTGCTGCTCCATCTTTTCTGTTATTTTCTCCTCTGATTTTAAAACTCCAGGTAGACATTTGCTAGACATTGTCTCCGTATTACCCATGTCACTTAACCTCTCCTTCAAAATTTTCATACTTATTTATCTATATCTATCCATCCATCCATCTATCTACTTTATCTCTGTCAATCATGTTCCAATCCTAATTCTCGATTAAGTTTTGCCTCATGTACTATTTAATCTATTGAGTTTTTAAGTTCAATTACTCTATTTATACCAGTTCTACTTTGGTCTTTTCAAAAGTCTCCTTCATTATTTTTTTATGATGCTTGTTCTTTATCTTTCTTTTTATGCTTCCCTATGGTTTCCTTAAACCTATGGCAAATAATGATTTTATATTCTGTGCCTTATAATATCTAAAGTGGTTGTAAATCAGATTTTCCTGTGTATGCCCCGAAGTCTTTTGTGTTAGACTTTTCTTACTCTGGACATTTTACTTTCTCCTAGAACTTTATTTCGGGGAATATTTTGATGTCTGGGGTGAAATTGGATTCCTCCAGAGAGGATTCTGCCAGTCACCTGGGGAACACTGCCTACTCCAGGGCCACCCTCAAATTAACTCTCCTCTTAAGGTTTTTGGGAACCACAGGAAAAGCGTTAATTGGACAGCAAAAATCTGTGAGAGTTGTTTTGTAGTTATGAAGTCTCCCCACGTAGCTCAGAGATGGAGAGAGGAAGCTCCCCTGCTCTTCTCTTCAAAGGAGCAGGCTTCCTTTCCTACTTATTCTTTTCTTAAAAAGATTTTATTTATTTATTTTTAGAGAGAGGGGAAAGGAGGGAGAAAGAGAGGGAGAGAAACATCAATGTGAGAGAGAAACAGTGACTGGTTGCTTCAGTTGTATGCGCCCTGACCAGGGACCAAACCCACAACCTAGGCATGTGCCCTGACCGGGAATCGAACCGGCAACCTTTCGCTCTGTGGGATGATGCCCAACCCACTGAGCCATGCCGGTCAGGGCACTGCAGTTTTTTTCAGTAACCAAAACAATGAGTGGCCTCACCTCGCTCAGGGCAGAGATGTGAAGCCAACGTGCCCTTTCCCACGTGCATAGCACTGAGAAGACTGGGTTGGGCCGCATGGTCAGCCCCCATCATGGCTGCACCTGCCGGTCAGCATTTGATTGAGCCAGACGCCTCGGAGGTGGCGGATCTTGTTGACGTCCAGCCCATTTATGTTCTGTGTGGAGAAGTCCGATCTTCTTCCAGTGTTTCTCCTTTCTCACACACTACACACACTCACACTTCTGACACCCACCGGACGTGTGGGCATTTTCGCACACCAGGCAAGCTCTGCGAGCCCCTGTGGGTGTCCCACAGCTGAACTCAGTTCTGACCCTTCTGGCCTGGAGATGGCGTCAGATCCCACAGGCTCAGGCCTCCGCCCCACCAGACTGGCCCCCACACTTCCGATCTCAATCCCAAGTCCAAGGCATCACCGGTGCTTCTGACACATCCACTCTAAATCTGAGGGTCCCATCACCCCTCCTTGGGTTTGGTTAATTTGCTAGAGCGGCTCAAAGAACTCGGGAAAACACCAACATTTACACTTTGTTAATGGATATGATAAAGGATCCCAAAGGACAGCCAGATGAAGAGACACGCAGGGCCCGGTTTAGGGCATGACCCCTCAGAGCAGTGACTCCTGTCTCTGGGGAGCAGGGGTGGGTGTGACACCTTCCCAGTATGCAGACCATTCCCTCGCCAGGAGCCTCTAACTCCTGGGCTGTGGGGGTTTTCGCAGAGGCTTTCTCCCGTTGGCATTGACTGTGCACTCTGCTTTTAAACCCTCTCCCTCTCTGGAGAATGGGGATAGAGCTGGGAATTCCGAGCTTCTGATCACCACTTGGTCTTCCAGAGACCGGCCTCCATTCAGCACCCATCCCAGGGCCCGCCCATGGCCGCTTCGTTAGAGTAAAAGATGCTCCTCATGCCCTTGTCATGTAGGAAACCACGAGGGTCTTGGAGCTCTGGGGCAGGGACCGAGGGCAGGGACCGATGTATGTTTTCTGTTACCTCACACCTTCCCTTCCCGTGTGAGCTGGAGTCCCCAGTCACACCTGCTGGGGGCAGGTGGGAAGGGCTGTTTTTCCCTAATGGGTCAGGCCGCAGGTGATACAGTGACATCTCACAGAAGGCAGGTGCAGCGAGGCCACTTCCTTAGAGGCTAGTTGGGCAGTGGCAGTCATCAGGCTTCACCACTGTGGTCCCCGCACCCCAAGGGGAGGCTAATCCGATGAACCCAATAGATGGCTCCTGTCTTTTTAGTGGTTTCTCGAACATGGGCTCTGCCATTCGCATCATGCCATCAAATGTGTGTTTTGCTAAGGCCTCTGGATGTAAAATGCAATTATTTGTCATAAAAATGTTATCCTTATCTAACCCTGCTCTGGCTTCCATCAGCTGCCCGAACGGTAACACGGAACAGGGCAACCTCCCCCTTGGGAAGGCTTGTTGTTGCATTTACATTTCAGGCCGTGGTGGCGTGGTGTAATCGGGACAGGAAGCAGTGAAGGTCGTCCTGGGGGTTTCAGCCACTTCCCGTGCTTGGTGAGAGTCTGCAGCTCTGTCTAGGGCAAGGAGAAATACTTGTGACCCCCAATAAGAACTGTCATGGAGCGGTGTAGGGGGCCTGGGGGGCAGAGTGGCTTCTGTCACTTAAAAGTCCTTATTCCCCCCTGCACGCCTCACCTGCTCCCGGGATCGGTGAAGGACTGCCACCTTCAACCCCCCCACAGCCACCTTCTTCCCTGTCCCTCCTGCCTCCTCAGCACTTTCTGTGCATCATGCCTGAGGAGGGTATTTATACTTTATTTTTTCAGACAAAATCCTTTTTGAAGATGCACACTGGCGTCACACAGGAATTTCTAGTCTGCTTTTTTCTCTTGGCATTTCCTGCCTCTGACGTTTGCCTTCAGCCCAGTTTTAAGCTTTTGGGTTCCTTTTCCTTGTCTCCATGGCTCATTCTCAAACAAGTCTGCACAGTCATTTTCGTCTTGAGGTGGAAATCTCACCTGGCTCAGGCAGTGTAAGTCTCACCCTGCCTAAAATGGGACAAAGGGCATGACCTTTCATGGCCACGTAGGTCGTCCCGTCTCCAAGGACCTCGCCTGGTGCCGGGGCACAGGGTAGTCCCGGGATACTCACATTCACTCAGTCCCCATGTATCGGGCCCCAGGGATTCAGCAGGGACTCTGAGGGGCACACACCTACAGGGGAATAAAAACCAACAGGCAGTTAGCGGTGCTGTAACTGCACTTACGCCAACGAAATCTATGATTCTTTTGTTCTATCTAGAAATAATTCACAGGTTTTTTAAGGGCTGCACTAACCTCCAGTAAATAATTTGACCTTTTGGAGCTCCTGTTTCTCATCCGTAACGTGGGCCCAGTACCGGTATCACTGTGTTGTTCTGCGGCTAGAGTGAGGCCCGGCTATGAAAGCTGCTCCCCTGGTGGTCCCCTCCTTCCGATGGAGCACACCTGGGACCTGCTCACCTTAGCACAACCCCCCCTTCCTCCTCTGCTGGTCCATGGAACGCCACTCCCCCAGCCTGTCCTTCAGACCCTGGGACGGCTTGTTGTTTCCCTTTCTATAGCTCCACCCTATCTGGGGATCTCACGTCGTTCCCTGGAGTCTGGCCCAGGTCCCTGGATGGGACTGCCAGCCCCTGGAGAGTAGAGGGACTCCTGTTTTGAAGTCTCCGGGAGGATTCTGGGATCACCTTTGTAGGAAGAGTCCAGGGAAGTGTGTGTCTGTGTGTGTGTGTGTGTAAGAGAGAGGGGAGGGTAGAGCGTGAGTTATGGAGAGAGAGAGAGAGAGAGAGAGAGAGAGAACGAGAGAGCACATTAGGGTGGGCTCTGGTCTGGAAGAGCTGAGGGTAGGCCCCAGCTTCCCGGCTTCCCACGTGCTAGTCCGAGCCAGTGTAGTTTCCAACTGACTCTCAGGCTCCTCCATCAGGCTCATCCCTGCCGTCCTTCCCTGGTTATCAGGTCGTGACCCTAACATGTCCTTATTCACTGTGTACATTTTTTGAGCGTCTGGTGAGCTCAGGCACAGGCACCACAGCCCCTGCTCTCACTCACGGAGCTCAGACTCCAGGAGGGTGGAGGTGGATGTGTGACAGCCACACAAACAAAAGGAGCCGTCCTCAGTGCCGTGGAGGGCAGGTACCAAGGACAGTAAGAGCCCATCCGGCCTGCGGCCGGGGCCAGGGAGGGGCGTGACATTGAAACTGAGACTGGAGCAGTGAGAGGTAGCGAGGCAGGAGAGGGGTGCTGCTCCTCACCGTGTCTCCCCCGAGCTCCAGGATTGCTCATCGTCTGGTCCAGGTTTCATAGGATCCTGCTGTTCCTTCGATTTGTTCATTTGTTCATTCACTTGTACTTAGCATCAGTGATGTGCCTGTCACTGCTCCGGAAGGGGGTCCAGTAATGACAACAGATGCAGACACCTTCTTGGTCACAGAGCCATCCTGGTGCCGTGGAGCTCAAGTCCTCGTCCCTGTGGGTGCACACGCTGCGTTTCCTCCTGCACGTTCTCCGGTCCACCTGCTGGAGGTGGCACGGTTTGAGCAGGGGCATCAGTGGAGAAAGCCAGGAAGGGCAAAGAGACTTTCACTGCGGGCCTGATGTGTGCCGCGTGCTCTGCCCAGCTCATCGTGGACTGTCATTGGCTCTCCCAGTCACTCTCTGGGACAGCAGTTCTTTGTCAGTGTTACAGACAGCGAGCCCAAGCTTCAGAAGTTAAGCACCTTGCCCTCAGTGACACAGATAGGAGGTGGCGGGGTCAGGACATGTACCTAGGTCCACTTGGCTGTGCTGCAGGGGCATGTGCTTAGACCCTGCCTCCCCCTCCAACTAGCAGCAGAGTCTCAGTTCATTCCACGTCTCTGGAGTTGTATCCATCAGCTACTTGGTCCCCTTCGTTGGGCCGAGATGGCTCCCTGCATCCCTCTGGACCAGCCAGTCAAGTGGTGTTAGCTCAGCCTGCCTTCCCTAAGTTGTGTAGGATCCACTCGGTCTTCTTTGTGCTCAGATGGCTATTCTCATTAAATCTGAAGGCTGATGGTCCCAGGGTAGGTAATTCCACCTGAGCTGATGGCCACTCTGACCGTGGCTGGAGCCACAGGCAGGTCTCCTGCAGGTTGAATGAATTTAACCCCTGGATTCTAGATGACCGGGGTTGTCTCTCAGACCCTTTCCTCTGCCTGTCCTCCTGTCTCTGGTCTCCTGTCCTCCACGGAAGCTCCCCAGCTACTCCCGTTTTCCTCTCCCAGATGAAGCTCCACTCAGGGTCCAGCCAAGTCCCTGGCTCAGAGCTGCTGTTGATAAATAGGTGTTGAGAAAATGGGCTGAGGAAAGGATGGCAGTCACCTGACACTGGGCCGGGTTCTTCTTTCATTGATTCGGGGCCTCCTGCGTGCTCATCAGTGTGTAAAACTCCACGAACCCAAGAGGGCAAGTCCTGTCCCCATGGTGTTTCCAGTCCACTGGGACCAGTGTGTACCTCGCTGTACACGCATGCAGAGAAGGGATTCTGTACCGATGCTTACTGAGATATATCAGGACCCAAGTCCCTCCCCCTAGACTATCTAGTTGCGTTAACGGACATTTTTAAGGTTGTTGAACTATCGCAATCAATAATTGCAATGAACTCTTGTCTTTAAAGAAACGGTAAAGGAATCACTGATGTGATATTCAGAAGGTCTCAAGGACTTTGAGACTGCTCTTCAGTTCAACAAAGGGGGACTTTTTGTTCCCCACATCACAGCAAAACGATCTCACCATTGATGGGAGGAGGCGAGATGTTTTGAAAAGTTGCTGTGTGTGCCGAATCTATTCTGTAATTTTCATCAAATTTTTTTTCTTGAAATCGTAACTCTCGTTGGGTAGCCACATTAGATGTTAATGACCTTCTGTGGATAGTTTCCTGAGACATAAGAAACTGTCTTTCCCTGAGTTCTGTGAATGGTTTAGCCTGTAGACACCTGTAGGCCCACTTTCTCTCTAAGATGTGTGGCCATCTTTTTGAAAGTGAAATATCTTAATATCATAGAATATTAATAATAGAGGTTGTCACAAAAAAGAAAACAGAATAAGCACCTTAGGTAGGCCAAATGATGAACTGAGAAACTGAAATTAGTCTTCCTATAAATGAAACGCTGGTCCTATGAAGGGATTTAGGGCCCCTGGGACATGAAATAGCTTCCGACACAATGAGATTTGTTTCCGAGGAACCTGGGAGAAAAGCCGCGTGCGTGTCACTCAGCACGGGACCAGGCTCCTGGTGCTCTCGCCGTCTCCTCTCAGAGCTTCAGGTGTTCTGCAGAGCGGGTGGGGAAGAATCTGCAGTGACTGATCTCGCTGAGGGTTCGAGCTTGTTTACCTTGCCAGCTAGGATCGCTCTGCATCTGCCGGGAGCCCCGGGGGCTGCAGAATTACAGAAGCTTGAGAACCTGCCTCTAGGACTCTCCCAAAGCAAGCATGCAGTTATGTAACTGAAGAACGGCAGACTGTGAAGGCTTCTCTTTCAGAATGGAACTTTCCAGAACCAAGGCTGTGCACAGTGCGGCTGTCGCAGCCAGCAGCATTGGAAGAGTGGTCACAGAGGCCCCACGCACCTTGCTAGTGTTGCACAATTCCTCATGAACTAATCCCCAAGGTAAACTCGGTGAGTGGCATGCCACTGACTCTACTGTACAGGTAGGGAAACTGAGGCCCCGAGGGGCGAGCTGCCCTCATACTGGTGCACGTGGCAAAGTGGAGTGCCACTGCGGGCCCGGTTTGCCTCCAAGTCCCACGCTCTCCAACAGCACAAACGCTCCCTCTGGCCAGATGGACCATTTAGTCCTCAAATAATAATAAACCTGAATTGTTGTTTCTGTTGGTTTGAGAACAGCCAAACTTACCAAGCGCTTCTTTGCTCTGGTGTGGGGAGTGGGGGGGGGGATTGACACATGCCATTTTCAGCTCAGGCGCAGGGGGCCGTTTACACAGCAGCCCACTGGTCAGCGCCAGAAGGAGGGACACGAGGGGGCTCTCAGGTTGGCAGCCTGCAGGCTGCACCCTGTTGCCCAGCGGGTGAGTGTCATGGGGTCTGCCCGGTGTGAAGTTCTGCTTAGTTGTTACTATTCAAAAATGGAAACATTTCCCATGCATGTCAGGATTTCCCTCTTCTGTCAGAAGATCAAGACTTCGGGGAAGACAGAGCCCACATCTCCCCATGGCAGACACCAGCTGGCACGGAGGCAGGGCTGCACCTTTAAGCAGGCCAGTGTTCCCCAGTTTACCCCAGTCCCCGCCACTCCCAGCTGTCTCCCCACAAGGAGGCTAGGTATGAGTTGCCATTTGTTGCCACAAATGGACCATAGGTTTTTCAGTAAGCGGAGTATTTCTGGGCTGCGTCTGGCGACAGCGGATTGGTAAAAACTGGACCAAGAGGGCTTTCTCTTGCAGAAACGTGGACTCTAACATCCAACGACTTTGCTCATGTTCACCATCTGCCTGGCCCGTGGCGTGACGTGGCGGCCCCTTGCGGTTCAGCCTCTCACTTCACAAAGCGAACTGAGGCCCCCGGAGGGAAAGTGACTTGCTGAAGATCATGTGTTTAGTGGATGACAAAGCTGAGATGGGAACCCAGATCCCTGGTTCCCAACAGCAGGCTGCTGCTTGTACGGAGTCTGCAGGCATTGACCACACACACTTGTCCCCATGGCCTTGGCTCGAATGGTCTGCGGAGACGCCCTGACGTCCTTCTCACAACGCACTTCAACATAAGATGGATTCAACCCCCTGCTAAGCCTGCCTCCCCCTGGGACGAGACAGTATCAACTCTCTGAACGTCATAACATGAAAAAAGTTGTAGAGATTACCGTATCAGGGCATAATTCTCTTCTCAGTGCCAGGAATGACCAGTTTGGGACAATATGTTATAATTAGCCAAAGTGCAGAATGCAGCACAAAAGCAGTGTCTGTCCCCTGATTAGGATCTTATTTGTTTTTGAAGCTTTTTTTTTCCCCTTGCAGCCCTTGGGTCCAAAGGCCTTCCACTTAGTTTAAAAGTCAAATGGGGGCCCTGGCCGGGTCGCTTAGCTGGCGAGAGCCTCGTCCCAATACGCCAAGGTTGTGGGTTCGATTCCCAGTCAGAGCACCTACAGGAATCAACCAGTGAATGCACAGCTAGGGGGAACAACACAGCGGTGTTCATTAGTGTTCCTTCCTCCCTCCCGCTCTCTCCCTCCCCCTCCCTCTGTCCCTTTCTCTTCTACTCTCTTTAAAAACCAATCAATCAATAAAATTAAAAGTCGAATGAGGAGGAAAGGCAAACCACATTGTTGCACCTAAGCCTGCTCAGGAAATAGTCCTTTCTTTGCAAAGGGAGCATTATAACCCTTTGGCAACTCGTCTGTGCAGCCAGACAGAAGAGTCAGTGATTCCCTCTCGGGATGACCACGTCGGCAGACAGCCCATCCACAGGGCACCTGTGTCACTTCCTGGGCCAGCAACTTGTATTGTGATGCTTTGCTCCTGTACCCTCATCGACAGCAGCCAAGTGAGCGCTCAAAGTGCCAGAAACGGGGTGGGGAAACCATTCACTTTCATCTGCTCCCAGTTTAGAGGCTCCCAGAGCATCTTTGCTTTTCACAGCCGGAACAACACATAAATATTTACAATCGGCTGCTCCCAGCTAAGAAAACCTGCTCCAGGCTGAAAGCAAGGTTGCTGTGGGTGCCCGTGTGTTTCAAACTCTGGAGAGAGCAAATCAACACGTTCTGAGTCCTTGGGACCAGGGCATGGTCTGCATCCTCTCAGCCCTGGCTTGAGAGTGTTCTAATTATATTTTTGTCATTAATAATGTTACCAAAATGTACATGCATTTACTCTATTTTATAACCCTTGTCTTCCAAGATGTCCAGTGCCCTGCTGGTGTCTGGGAATGTTGAGTTCTGTTCTGATCCTGGGGGAAGCAAGGGCTGTCCCCCAGGGGAAAGCCAGCCGCTCGGGTGAACTGATCGCCTCTCTTGTTCCCCACCAACATGCCAGGCTTTACAGCCCTTCAGTGTCTCAAGTGCATATTTCTTTGAGAAGAGGACACAGTGGTGTTTGCCCAGAGTTGGAAAACATTTCTTTAAAAACAAACAAAAAAAACAAAAACCTTCCCATTTCTGTTTCTCCCATTTGAATCTGCATCCGAGCCTTGGTGGGCCCCAGGACTTCCAAGCCAGAATTTGAATCTGCATCCGAGCCTTGGTGGGCCTCAGGACTTCCACGCCAGAAAGCTCAAGGGAAAGCACATCCTGGTCCCCAAGGCCCCCGTCTCTGAGAGGAGGTGGCAGAAAAACTGGGACCCTCTGACTTCAGCATAGTTTGGTCAAGCCTATTTCTTCTTCAGGTAGTATTTGGAAAATCAGGAATACCAAGCTCTCGTGCCACCCAGCATGCCTCCCAGGCTAGAAAGAAGTGCCTTAGAAGCCCTTTGCCAAAGGGCATTATGCTGGCTCAGAAACTATAGAAATGTCAGTGAGAAAGAGACTCGCATAGGTTTGTCGTGGACTTGGGGCCTATCGTGTCACCTAGAAAAATAAGGGCACATAGAGCTACTTTAAAAGTACTGCCCCAAGGCCCAGTTGAATGTGCTGGAGAAGACCAGCAGCTGCCGGAAGCCCACAGAGTATAGGCTGCTGAACTTGGCCTTTAAAAATGCCTTTGGATCCCGCTTCCTTTTCACAGAAGCAGATGCTTCAGCATTCTGGAGGCCTGAAGTATGGGCCCCACCGTGTCGGGAAATGCATTCTGCCTGCTCCGCAAAGAATGAGCCACACCCTCTGCTGCCAGGCTGGTTAAATTCCAGTTCCTGGTGGACAAGGATCGAGGGTCTGGCCTGAAACCACCTGCCCCAGGTCTTGACCTTAGAGGTTTCCAGCAGCCTCTTCCCTGTCCATTTCCCGCATGTGCCTGGAGGCTCAGGTGATATTGGCTGATGCCCTCGTCATCTGAAAGTCTCCACAGCATTGTCCTTATGGACACACACACACATTTCTGCTCCACATCCACCCATCACTCATTGATGTTTTTCTCTGTTTCTTTTCCAAAGAGGTGTCAGTTTGGCAACACCCAGGGCTGCCTCTGCTCTGAATCTTGGGGAGTATCATCCATGACCCTGTAGAAGCACAGGACAGGTCGTTTCTGCTCCCCACATCTGTGTAATTAGGTGGATAGACTTGCTAAGCTGTCTGATTGGAGTGAGGTCCATTTCTCTTCCCATAAGAACTCAGGATGAGGCCAGTACCCACCAAAGCCAACTGCCCAGCCTCCGCCTACCCTACTCTGATGCTTCAAGGGAGGGCATCAGTGAATGGAAGGGACACGGGAAAGTGGGTGAGGACCGGAAATTAAGAACCCATTGTGCTGGTTAGGATGGCGGCCCCGTGGGGCCACTTTGCACATGTCATTCAATACCCTTTATCATAGCAATGGCTAGACAATGTATATTCTTACTTTAGTATTTTTTTTGTTTTTTGATACATTTATTTATTTTTTAATTATTTTGTATTGATTATGCTATTACAGTTTTCCTAATTTTTCCCCTGTATCCCCCCTCTGCCCTGCCCCCCAACCCTCCAGCAATCCCCCCCTTAGTTCATGTCCATAGGTTGTACATACAAGTTCTTTGAGTTTAAACAGAATATTCAGTGTATGTTGGCACTGCTTTGCTGTTTATTTGAGTGCTAATCATTATTTAAAAATATTTAAGTGCTTTATTTTTATTCTTGGGATAAACCTGGTTTAATATTATTTTAAAAAGAAAAAACACGTCTCTGTTGCCTTGTTTAATTTGGTTGCTGAGAAAGTTCTGCTATAAGCTTCCGTTTGTGCCTGGGGACTCCCTTTTCAGAAGACCTGTTTTCAAGGCGCTGTGTGAGCTGGACACCTAGGGCTCTGCCCCTCAGCAGTTTTTTCTAATCAAGAGGAAAGTTTTGATTGGCCGGTGTCCAGAGGAGGAGGAAGCTATAGCACCTGCCTTCAACAAAAGTATCTAAGCTCAATCCTGGATGCCATTAGAGTTCATGCACACACACGCACAGACACGTACACATTTACATACATACATGTATACACAGGTACACACACCAGGGCCCACTCCAGACCAGTAGAGCAGAACAAACAGAATGTCTAGCAGTGGGCTCAGGCTAGAGGTATTTTTTAAAGCTTCCAGGTTTTAAAAGTGACTCCATGTGTAGCCAGGGCTGAGGACCCTTCAAGTCTAAGTCATCATCACAGTCTTTTGTTCTGTATATACTTCTTTCTTCATAGAACTCAATGCGTTATGTTAAAATTATCTATCAGCATGACCGTGTCCTTCAGTCTGACTGTGAGCTCCTTGAGACCAGACACAAACATCTGATGTCTCTTTTTATTCCCCACACCTAAATATAGAATAGTACCTATTTAGCACATGACAGATACCCATTATGTTATTGTTGAATGAATGAATGGATGAATGAGTGAAATAGAGTGGATTTTGATCACCTGCAGGCCTGGAAGGTCATTCTCATGGTTGAAAGTTTCATACCAGGGTGGTTCTAGCAAGAACACAGATTGCTGAGATGGTGCCTGGTGCCAAAGCGGTCCTGTGCCTGGGGGCGTGCACGATGGCAGACAGGGTGCCCAGGATGCTCTGTGTCCCTGCCACTCACCACCTGCCAGAGTAACACCTGCTGTTTCTCTCTGGCAGTTGCCTTTTCTGGCCTCGGCTTCACGACGTTCTACTTGGCTGGCAAGCTGCACTGCTTCACCGAGAGCGGGCGGGGGAAGAGCTGGAGGCTGTGTGCCGCCATCTTGCCACTGTACTGTGCCATGATGATCGCCCTGTCCCGCATGTGCGACTACAAGCATCACTGGCAAGGTGAGTCCCTGCCGGTCTCCTGCAGAGATGGGAGAAGTGCGTGCCCACTGTCAGAAACCAGAGTAGGCTGAGTGACAGAGGGGCATCGTGTTAAAGAAAACACACCTGTTCAAGTGAGTTCTGGCCTTCATGCTGCCCTTGCTGGGTTCAGAATTGGAGTTTTCTCTGCTTTAAGCTCAAAGGGACTGTTTGAGTCCTGCCAAGATAGTGGCCCTTGGCCTTGGACCCCAGTGTGACTTCCCTGCTGGGTCACTTGCCTCAGTTCTCTGATGTGGTGCCGTGTGGTTTTGGCTCCTTTCACATCTCAGATCCATCCCACGAGGACATATTTCTCCCCATGGATGTGTTTCCAAAGGAGACATTCAGCCCGGGGATCCGTGCCAGCAATGTTCTTAGCAGCCGCTTCAACATGGGGGCGGCTCACCGATGTGTAACCAGTCAAGAACCACAAAACACGGGAGGGGCTTGTTCCTGGAATAACACTAAGCCATGCTGAGTCCCTCTGCAGATCGGCTGTCGCAGCAAACAGGAGGCAGAGACAGAGGTGGTATCCCAGGACCTGTGGCCTCCAGGAGCATGGGGCTCAGGCTGGCTTTCCTAAAGGGCAGTCCTCAGACCACCTGGATCAGGTGTCCCAGAGGCAAGAGTCAAGCTCCTGGGGGTGGGTCTGGAATGGCAGCCAGGAGTCCACATTTCAACAGGCAGGTCTGTTGTTTCCAGTGAAGTCTGAGAGGCACTGGTGAGGAGCTGCACTGGGTTGGCTTTAAGCAAACAGACTGAACGCAGCATGCCTAATCCAGCTTCCATGGACCAATGGCCTTTCACGATTAGTCCAGGCCACACCTCCTCTTCCTTCCTGCTCTGCCTCCAGGCAGTGTTCCCTCCATTCCTCTTTTTCTGTTTCTGCAGCCCAGTGCCTTGTGGGACCATCCTCTACTCACCTCTTCCCAGGTGTTTGTTCTAGTGGCAGTGAGTCCGCCATTGAGGCCAGGTGAGGGCGACTCCTAGCAGGGGGTGCCTTCACCCCATCCTCTCCAGGGATCTCCTGCTCCTCCCCACCTTTTCCTGTTCTTTCCCTGGCCTCAGCTTCACCCTCCACTTTCCTGGAGCTCATGCTCTGGGCCTCTTGAGCCTCCAGCAGTAGCTTTGACCTGGGGTTGGGGGTACAGGGGGGTGGAGGGTGCAGGGGAAAGAGAGGCTGATGCATGGTCTGGCCAGGTGGATGCATGATAGGGGCAGTCAGCAGAGGGCCGCAGGCTGGGCCCTGAGCCCTCCTTTCTTCTTTGCTTCTATCAAGGACTTGGTTTAAGTTCCAAGTAATATGAAGTTGCATCATGCGAGGGAAGCAGGGAACCGATTGCTGAGCCACCAGCCCAGGGGCATACTGTTGCACCCTTGGAACTGGGAATATTTTCCAACAAAATCGTTGCTTATATGACTGCAAGTCGTTGTATATATGACTGGTGCGTTTCCCCATGAAGACTACCACGGACTAGATGGTGTTTTGTGAACTGCTTCTCATTTCTCCCTTGTGAACTGTAGTTCCTCCTCCTGAAGGTGAGAGCAACGTGGGAGCGGCACCTCCCAAATATCTAACAGAGCCGGTTCATAGACTGAAGGCAATAATGGGTCTGAATGTACTTTGTAAGTGAACGTTGGTGCTGTCGTTCTTTGGTGCCTTGTTTCTAAAGCAGGGGCCAGAACGGTGTTGTGTTTCCCAAACAGCTGATTGAGAGGCATCCGTTTTCAGAACACGGTCTGTTTGTAAAGCTGTGCATCCTGGTTTTCACTTCTGCTCAGCCACGCTGGATCTGAGAAATGATTAAGGGTTTCAGGATGAAGTAGATTTCTGCTCGCTCTCAGAACACAGTAAGAGCCTTCGTGTAGTGATTTTGTCCTGAAAACCTAAGACGTAAGGTTGGCCTCTCTTGGATACTCCTGGGCCTGCCAGCTCTGTTACTCATCACCTGGCTGTGGCTGGTGCATGGCGAAAGAAGGAAGGAGCAGTTCTTGGTGGACCCATCACACAGCTGGTGTCCCCAAGGCCTGTTGATGGTGCTGCATCAGATCTGTCCCATCCAACTGGCACAGGAAGGAACGTGGCGCAGAAGAGGGAGATGATGAATGCCCTGTGGGCTGATGGGGAAGCAAAGCGAAGGAACTTATGCTCAGTGATGTTTAGGGCCATTCCTGGGGCTGGGGGGAAGCAACACAGTGTCACAGTTGACTTCTGCAGCCAGATCTGAAGGGGCATGGGTTGGTACAGATCATTCATGTGACTCAAGTGCTAGGTCAGCTGTGCCATCCTCTATTCAGCTTGTCCCCTGATTCAGCCATGAGAGGGGGGTGCCTTTCACTGGATGCTCTAATGGGCTCTAAGTCAGGCTCATTTTACCTGAATTCCCCTTTTAAGAGGTCATCTGCCACTGCCTACTCCAGTGACCTCAACTGGAGTGGGGAAGACTGTACCTTCTGCAGGACATTTAGCAATGTCTGGAGACACCTTTCTAGTTTTCACAACTGGGAGTGGAGGTCACTACATATCCAGTGGGTGGAGCCCAGGGATGCTGTGGAACATCCTGTACGTACAAGGTAGCACCTACCCCACAACACAGTCCTCTCTGGGCCCAGAGGTTTGCCCCTGAGGTTGCAAAACCCTGACTACACAGTACCTCAGCTCTGTCTTTCTTTTTCTTTTTATTGTTGTTCAAGTACAGTTGTCTGCCTTTCCCCCGCACCCCAGCCATCCCCACCTCCCTCCCCTGATTCAACCCCCCGCCTTGGTTTTGCCCAAGTGTCCTTTATAGTTGTTCCTGAATCCCTTCTTTCTTTTCTCTCCATTATTGCCTCCCACCTCCTTCTGGTTACTGTCAGATTGTTCTTGATTTCAATGTCTCTGGTTATATTTTGCTTGCCTGTTTGTTTTGTTGATTAGGTACAACTTAAAAGTGAGATCATATGGTATTTCTCCTTCACTGCCTGGCTTATTTCACTTAGCATAATGCTCTCCAGTTCTAGCCATGCTGTTGCAAAGGGTAGGAGCTCCATCTTTCTCTCTGCTGCTTAGAATTCCACTGTGTAAATGTACCATAGTTTTTTGATCCACTCATTGACTGATGGGCACATAGGTTGCTTCCAGAACTTGGCTATTGTAAACTGTTCTGCTATGAACATTGGGGTGCATAGGTTCTTATGGATTGGTGTTTCAGGGCTCTTAGGGTATCATCCCAGCAGTGGAATTGCTGGGTCAAAAGGCAGTTCCATTTTATGGTCACTTAATATTTGACAAGGGAGCAAAAGCATAAAATGGAGTAAAAATAGCTTCTTCAACAAATGGTGTTGAGAGAGCTGGACAGCTACATGCAAAAAAAATGAAACTCGACCACCAACTTACACCACACACAAAAATAAATTCAAGGTGGATAAAAGACTTAAATATAAGTTGTGACACCATAAAAGTCCTAGAGGAAAATATCTTTCCTTTTCTTATTGCACATTAAGAAGCAGCACTGTTCAAGGTGTGGGAAATTGTATTCACTCAACACTCATTTATTCAGAGAGTCATCAAGGAGGCCCCCAGGTTTCCAGCTTGGAGAAGGGACAGGCTGTGAGGCCTTTGACTGCCGCGTAGGTGGGTATTTGAGGCAGGCTGCCGGATTGAGATAAATAAGTCATTGCTTTTCTTTGGTAGACTGAGCTGCCCGGTGACCGTGGGCAGCGGCCATCCATCGTGACGAGAATCCATGTGGAGCCCTGTGGGCATCAGCGAAACCCGAGACCTCTCCATATAGACTTTAGTCATCATTATGAGCTTTTTATGACTCCATTTTAATTTCAATTTAAGCAACTGTGCCTAATTGGAAAGTACCTTTTATGTAGTGATCTTGCAAAGTATATCTGGTTTCTCAATTGCATATTCATATCTGATAAGTAGGCATCATCTCAGATGCCTTGCTCTCTCCATTATCATGGCCACTCCCAAGTTCTGCTGACAGCCTTGCTTCACTGTGTCCCAGAGCATCCTCGCCTCTGCTTTCCAGGATTTTCTCTGGTTTCTCTTATTGGCTCTGCATTCAGAGTACTTCCAGAATCCGACTTCCCCTTTCCACTCTAGTCCAAACCACCATTGTTTGTTGCCTGGATTATTGCTGATAGATCCCTCCCTGCCAGTCTCCCTCCTTCCTTCTTTGCCCCTCCCACAGCAACCAGAGTGAGCTGTTAAATCACGCGCCAGCGTGTGCCAGTGTGTGTCACTCCTCTGCCAAGATCCCCTGTGACTCCCCATTCCCAGAGCTGCTATAACAAAGTTCCACAAACCGAGTGGCTCTAGAGCAATAGAAGTCATCTCACGGTTCTGGTGGCCAGAAGTCTGAAATGGCACACTCCCTCTGACATCTCCTACCTTGCCTCTTCCAGCTCCCAGTGGCCCCAAATATCACTTGGTTTCTGGCAGCGTAATTCCAACCTCTGCCTCCATCTTCACATGGTGTTTTCCTTGTATTTTCACATCATCTTCCCTCTGTGTGTGTCTGTCCCTATGTCCAAAGGTCCCCTTTCTACAGTGACACCAGCCATGGTAGATGAGAATCTACCCTGATGGTGTAATTTTAACTTGATGACCTCAGTACAGACTCCATATCTAAATAAGGTCACATTCTGAGGCCCTGGGGGTGAGCATGTCAGTGTATCTTTGGGGGGGGACACAATTCAACTCACAACAGTGCTTAATAAATATGTGTCAAATGAATGAATGAATCATGTTCCTCTCTTACTAGTATTGATTTTTCTTTATACCAGTTTTACAAAAATTAACCTTATTCTCTGCAAGTTCTTTCCCTTTAAAAATGAACCAAAATTACACTTTAAGCATGCATCCATCCATCCATCCATCGATCCATCCATCCTCTTGTGCCTGTGTGCTAGGCATGCTCTGGCGGAGGCACAGTATTGAAGACAGACATGGCAGCCACCTTCCAGCTACAGTGTACCAGATAAACCATGGGTGCTCCGTGCTGTGTAAGTTCTTTTAAACAAACTCAAAGTCACAGAATCAGGAACCTTTACTAGTAACAGAATAAAAAGAACATAAATGATCATGTGAGATTATTGAATTTGCCAGAGTTGATTTTTACCCTAGTATCTTGGGTCATGGAACCCAAACCATGCAAGGTCCCAAGTCAGCCAGCTCAGTGATGTTGGATGTTGCCATGGTGACAGGAAAGACTGTGTTCCTCCTGGGACTTGACAGCACATCTTCAGAAGCATGTCTGCTGGCTTGCACCAGAACAAGTGAGCACAAGCAGCACCTTAGTGCTCCAGACCCCATGAGGTCCTCTCCTGTCCTTTAACCTCATGATAAGGATGGGGGGTCATGCCCATTTTATAGGTAAAGATCCAAATCCAGGTTGCCTGATTCAAAGGCTAGACTTTGGTACTACCATTGACACCCACTAGTATCGATTCCTCCAACCCCTTTTAATAGCTTCACTGAGATGTAATACCTAACTCATAATCCATAAACCCTCCCTTTTAAAGCAGACCATTCAGTGATTTTTTAGTATATTCAGAGGTGTGCAGCCATCACCACTGTCTGATTCTAGAACATTTTTATCATCCCCGAAAGAAACTCACACCCCTTCTTCCCCAGTGCCTGGCAATGACTAATCTACTTTCTCTCTGGATTGGCCTGTTCTGGGCATGGCACATACACGGGATCACAAAAGATGTTGCCTTTCATGGCTGGTGGTGTTGATTCTCTGGTGTTGATTCTTCTGAACCTTGTTCAGTGCATCTGAGCTCAGCAGACATTTGCTGAGTGACAGCTGCTGGGCTCTGGAGAAGCAAGGATGAGTGAGGCAGTCGGGATGGGGGAGGGGGCAACACTGAGTGGTGGGTGTGAGGTTAAAAAAGACACACAGACAGTAGCACAGAAAGCTAGGGGGGGCCCTGGCTCATGCTGAGGTTCAACAGAGCCTTGAAGTGATAGGGGTGACCTTCCTCTCTGGCCCACACCAGAAGCCTGGACAAGTCATGTCCTACACAGCGGTACACACCACCCTAGGGTAAGAGATGGGCCTTCCTGCAGTTTCTCAAGTTTGCCAAGCCTCCTCTTCTCCTGCCTGGAAGACTGCAGGTGCTCACCCTGCCTCCACTTCTCAACTGCCCTGGTCATGCCTGCCCCCCCTGCAGGGCTGGCCAGTGGGTCATGTCCTCCTTGGACCCCCCTGACCCCATCCAGACTAGCCAGGTCATTCCAGTGGGTGACCTCAGAGATCTGCTGTTCTCCTTCATGGCAAGGATCGCAGCTGCAGCTCATTGATAAGGCTGCCACTATCTACAACTGTGAACTTGTCTGTTTTGTTCAGGACCCGGCAGCACACCTGACACCATGCAGTGCATGTGTGACGAATAGGTGACATCCATGCTGAGTAAGGAGCCTGCCATATTTCGAACACTGGGGACACTGAGATCCACGTATTCCCATCTCAAATCCTCTAGCCCCATGCTGCCATATGTGGGGGAAGCCAATCCCGAGAGGGTTTTTCCTGCTGGTAAAACTCTACTCCTCTGCCCACTTTGCTGTTGCACATGCCCTGCAGGATGTGCCTGTGAGTCCATCAGTGACAGTAGCCCACTTGAGGCACTTGGTGATAATCTCCCCTACAATGTAAGTGGTCATTTGGATCACGTTCACCACCTTTGTAATAAACAAAGCCCCGAATGACTTCCTGAGAAGGCAGCTCAGCTAGACTTTTCATTGCGCTGGTTACTTCTGAAAACTCTGGCCATTCCTGAGTTCCCACTTGTCATTCATTCTGTTGAACGGGAAAACCGCATCCACAGGAGTTGCTGTCCCCCTGTCTGCTGCCTCGTCAGTAATCCTGGGGACATATACTTGGAATGATCTGGTGTCTTGGTCAGCGATGCACTTGATGAGATGCCACGTCACAGGAAATAGGTCCAATGGCATGTGTAAGTTTGCTGTTTGGTCTGCTCAGTAGTCAACGGCTCACATGCTGACTCTGGGGGTCATTTCGGATGATAATGAAAACAACACCCCGTGAGGTGGTTCCCTGTGGTTGGAGGAAGAACAAAACAATAGTGCGACTCTAAGACCTTGAACTAGACAAAGCCACAGGCCACGTGAAGAGCTTCTCCCATTTGAGGAACTTGATTCGGTCACATTAGTTACACCTATGACCCCGCTCAGGAAATCACGGTACATGTTACTCTAACATTTCCTGGGTGATGAGTGTTTTTTAAGTTCATTAGAAGTTCATTTAAAGTGCTGTGAAGTTTGGCTGTTTGAAAGAGATTAGAACTCTAGACTGGCCAGTCGCTCTGTGAGGTGAAGGATGGGGAAAGATTAGAAGCTCCCAGAAGTTTTGGAAAGGAATAGAATAAGAACAGCAGTGGTGGGCACTATACTTTTTAGACACTGTATTGTACTTTGTGACATTCTCTGTGGCTTAATCTTTAGAGGAACAGTCTCGTTAAGTTACCAACACAGCTCAGTGAGTAGACATTGCGGTCTCTGCCTGAGAGCCAGGGAAACTGGGCCTTACAGGTACAGCGACTTGCCCCATGGGGGCTACTGTGCCTTCGCTTGAGGGGTCCTCAGCATAGAGGATTCTCAGGTGGAGGGGAAAGGAGGTCTTGGGTACCTTATCACAGCCCTAAAGGGGTTCAGAACAAGCCTTCCTAAGATGTGACGCTTTTGCACGTAGAATATTTTGAGCTGAAGGCAATCAAGAGCCTGAATGTTCAAGAGAACCTTTTGCACCTCAACAACCTTGAAGAATCTAAACCAGGGACCTTGCCCATAATAGGAGTTATTACCAGAAGTAACTTTTATTACTTATCTATATGTCAGGGCAAACATCTAATTACTGATTGTCCACTCTTCTTATCGTCTTGTGAGTTACCCTCCTCCACTGTGAAGTCCAGGGTGCCTTGCCTCACCCTTAGCTCAGGAGGCCATACATACCTCATTCCACCTGTCTGTCCCTGAGCCTCTTGTGTCTGGGAAGGCTCTAACTCTCATGTATGTGGGTTTCCTGTCCATACATGTGTAGTTAAATTTGGTCATTTTCTCTTATTAATCTATCATGTAGACTGACTTATTAGACCAGCCGGAAGAACCTAGAAGGGTTGAGGAATATTTCTTCCCTGCCCTCAGCCCCAGGTGCGTTCAGGGTCTCACTGTTCTCTCTCAGGTGGTCTTCCCCTTCGGCCAAGCAGGCCCCACAATGTTTTCCTCCACTTTCTGCTGCATGGAAGCCACACAGTCTTGCTGTGTTGGAGCAGCCGTGGACAGGAAAGCAGCCATTATTCAGTCTCTTCCTTTGGCCGGTTAGAATGACTTTCATTTCTAAGGGATGTTTTATCCCAACCAAGGATATGACCTGCTTTCCAAATATACCTTGGCAGAGTTTCCAAATAATTTGAATGCTTGGTCTCCATAGGCTGACCCTGGGGATCAGATCCCTAGAACACTCACATGGGAAGGCCTCTAACTCTCCAGGCAGTTGTTTGATGCTCTTATGTTACTGATGAGGCACCTGGGGTCCAGAGAGGTGAAAGGGGCCCACGCAGGGACACACGCAGATCAGCAGCCAATTACTGTGCACATACCCATTCATCCATCCCCCTCAGCCACTTTAGTTCCGTGTGAACAAAGCGTTGTTCCAGATGTTTAGGTATCAACCGCCAACAAGACAGATGCCACCCCTGCACTCATGGAGTTTAGAATCCAACCTTAAACGTGAAACAGTTGCAGTTTGTCATTATTTTTCATTCTGACTGCATGTGGGGTGTGGAAGGGGCAATGAGAGCATAGACCGGGGAGACGCCCAGGTGAGGCCTGGAGCCCAGGTGAGGCGTTGTTGCACAGTGATGTTGAGTTGGGCTCTGAAAGATGCATAGAAATGGAACAGGGGAGGGAGTGAAAGGAGACTCCCAGGACTGGAACAGTGTTTGTAGGAAGAGGAAGGACAGGGGAAGCAGGCACGTTGGAGAAGTGGAGGGAAGACAGCAGCTGTAATAGCGACAGAGTGCAAAAGGCTGGGGCATTGGAGGACCAGGTGTGTGTGCGGCCATGAAGGCCACAGGGACCTGGTCACTTCCTGAAGAGCAGGGGGAAGGATTTTAATCAGGAGAATGACCTCATTTGTTTGCACTTAAAAAAAAAACATCACCAGCTGCTGTGTCCATGCTCCACCTGCCAGAGCAGCGCCTGGACACACAGTGGCCCTTCCTGCCGCCCTCGCAGCAGCGCCTGTGTTCCTGACCTGTTTTGCCACGGCATGTAAGTGAAGTTACACGCACTGAACTGCATGATTTATTGAAAAGAGATTAAAGCTCTTTGTTGTAGAACTTTGTAATTCTTTTTTGCCATTAGCCTAGTAAAATACTGACAGTAGAAGCAATTCTTCAACAGATGATAAAATACCAAAATATTTTTCCTTTCCTCAAAAATTATTCCAATATATCTAGATGGGGCCAGGATACCTATCACAGGCTTTGAAAAAAAAGAATGAGAAATGAGGCGCAAATATCTAAGCATTAAACAGTTTGCTTTCTTGAAAGATACATCCCTTTGACACCCACCCCCAGGTCCACTGCAGGACACAGAGGAGAATCCACTTGTGACTTAAGCTGAGGTCTGTACACAGCGCGTTGCTTACTGGGCAGTGTGTGGGGACTTCATCCCCGAGCACTGAGGGTGTAAGGGAACCCAGGGGGACTGACCTTCAGTCACAGCCTGCTACCTTCTGAAAGCGGGACACAGAAAGCCTGGAGTGAACCTGCCCCAGGGATCAAGCACAGCCCCACCGAGCAGCACAGGTGCAGAGTCAGGACACCAGAGTTCAAGTCCGTTATGTCGTTAATGAGGGGCATGTCTGTGGACAGCTCCATTGGCCTCTCTGAGCCTGAGTTTCTTCTGTAAGATGGGGCCGATGCTACCTGTCGATGGAGGTGTGTGTGATCCACCGTGATAAACGTGGAAGTGGAGAGCCCCAAATGGAGAATGACAGTTCCACATGACGGCGACCTTCACAAAAGAGTTCAAAGTTTCTTTTGTTAGCAGAAGAATTCTGTTCTGTCAAGCTCTTTTGGGAAAGAATAATCCACAGACACAGTTAAAAGTGTGCCCACGTGTGCATGTACATGCACACACACACACTCGAGGAAGGCGGCTGTTCGTGCTGCTCCTGTGGGGGTCTCTCGGGCACCGGCTGAACGCCCTTGTTGGCAAGGGCCTGCCCCACGTGGAGGGGCCTGTTCCACTGGCACGTGCCCCTCCTCCCTGAGGGGCCCTGCAGCTTGTCGGAGGGGCCTGCGCCTCTCCCACCAGCCGTCTGTTGAGTTTGCCAGTCCTGTTGGATCATAAAATGTTTTATTCACTTAGTGACTCAGAAGATTCATTTCTTCCCTGGGGAGTCACTTTCCGCTGGGCAGAGACTGTTGTGCCCGCTGGGTCTCTGGGGCGCCCCTTCAATGTTGCAGGACTCCAGCGGGAACTTGCTAAGGAAAAAGGCACTCCAGCCCGCCGCGGTCGTTAGATCCTACAGAGACGGCTGGCATCCTTCTTCCAGAATGCAGAATCACTTTAAAAATGAAGAATGCAAATCTGAGCTCCTGTGATGCTCGGGTGCAGAATAAGGAGACGAAGAAGAAGGAAGCAAGGACACCTTTCAAAGGGATGTTTACCAAGTTCTAGAAAAGTTTGCAGAGGCCACCAAGATTTGTACCTCCCACGTGGTTTCTCTTTCCTTCAGCCTGTCAAGGGGCCCAATGAGCAAGCCAGTCTCTGGAGCAGGTGGGGAAAGTGCTTTCTGGCCACGTTTGAGAGTCGTAACCCATTTGTCCTGTGTTTTCTCTTTCCCGCCTAGATTCCTTTGTCGGTGGAGTTATCGGCCTCATTTTTGCATACGTTTGCTACAGACAGCACTACCCGCCTCTGGCCAACACAGCTTGTCACAAACCCTACGTCAGCCTCCGCGTCCCGACCTCGCTGAAGAAAGAGGAGAGCTCGCCCGCTGATACCGCGCCCACCCTGCCTCTGGAGGGGATCACCGAGGGCCCCGTATGACCAGCGCCCCGGGGGGGACGGACAGCGAGCTGCTCTTCCACCCGACATCATCACGCAGTAGAAGACATTTCCCGTAGTGTTGCCCATGCGTTGTTTCTCACGGTGACCCTTCCGCTTCCATGTTGCCGATGGATCCTGTTACTTTAAGTGTTGGCTCTCCGCTCTCCTGAACGTGCAGAGGAAGGACGCAGGAGCCATCTCTGGGAGACGTGTGGAAGGAGGCTGCCAGGGAGGGGTGGGTGCCGCTCGGTCGATCCTTCTGTCTGCAGAGTTTGCTGTGAGAGCCGCCTTCCTCTGTTTGCGTGTCGTGAACATAATAAACCTCCTACCTGGATGACATGGCGTTGGCCTTCCAGTGACGTGAAGGCCATTTGGACATGCGTGGGCTTCACCACCGTTGCCAGGGCGGGGTGGGCAGGCTGTGCTGTGGCCTCACACTCAGAGCCCCGTTCTGATGGCCCCCCGGGGGCAGGAGCTGTCTCCTGTAAGAGCCACTGAGCCCCCCACAGGTAGCCTGTGCGTCCTCAATAGGTGACACTGAGCTCTTGGCTCAGTGTGTCGAGACCAGTGCAGAGGCCTCTGGGCTCAAAGCTCCCCCAGCCCCGTGGCTTCAGTGAAGACAGAGCCTGCGTCTGATCCCAGGTTTAGCTGTGGATTGTGGTGGGACAGGGCCGCTGTGCCCTTTCTCCCAGCGCTAGGTTACCGCTCCCGCAGGCTGGGGTGGTTTTCTCGTTCACCTGGTTACCGGTTCCTCTGTGCCACCCTGGAGCTCCTGAGTTACGTTCTGGGAAAGGAGAGCTGGGATTCTGTGGACACACCCCCAGGTGATTCTCAGTCCCCTGTGGCTGGGAGCCCCTGCTTCCGCCTCCTTAGTCCCCGAGGGACAGGACAGAGAGGGGACTGTTCCTTGGCATCCTCTACCCGGGGAGGGAGAGAGGGCCTCCGCAGTGACAATGTTTGACTTTTGGTGGAAACTTCACAGCACATGTGTGCTATGGGACCACTGTCACCTCATCTGCTTAAGACAAAACCTAGGCGCCTCCCCAAGGGTTTCTTTCCCCAGATTCCCCTCTGGGTGCCTCTGTCACTCTTCTTCGCCCCACCCTCAAAACACACCTCCCGCCCCTCCCACTTTCACTGTTGCCACCCAAGTCCAAGCAGCCACCCTGTCTCACCCAAGATGCCGCACCTCCTATGACCACATCCACCTCTGCTTCCTAACCCACGCTCCACGCAGGCTGAGCTACACCCGTGTGCTCCCTTTCCATGAAGCCATTATCTACATCACATAAACATCACCTGTTTTAAGCGCCCACCTTTTTGAGTTTTGATCATTGTATAAGGTAGTGCAGCCACCACCAAGGTCAAGACATAGAATTTCCTCATTCTAGAAGTTTCCTTTGGCTCCTCTGCTTTCCATCCTCTCTTTTCATCCGTTGTTAAAAGTTTTTACCTTTTCTAAAATGTCACATGAAGACAATCACATGCAATGTCGCCTTCTGTTACCTACTTTGGCCTTTTTTGAGATCCATCCACTTGATATCCACCCCATGACGGGTCTCCTCTTGGCCTCACCCCCCTTTGTACACGGTGCCTCCTCTGTGTTGCTCGGACTAGCTGCCCAGTTTCTCGCTTCTGCGCCCTTGGGCTCTGGGTACCCGACAGCTACTCCTCAGCGCCTCTGGCCTGGCTCTGACTCTCCCTTCAGGTCTCGGCTCAGACAGCCCCCCCTCAAGTCCCCGCTCACCACGATGGTCCTCCACTTCTCTGCTTCCAACACCCCCTCTCCACACACGCAGATATTTTTCTGTTACATTTTCCCACTAAGTTCCTTCATGTTGCAGTTACAGCATTCATAAATCCTCATGGGTTGAATTGTGCCCCTTAAAATTTGTATTTTAAAGTCCTGACCCTGGGTACCTCAGAATGTGACCTCATTTGGAGACAGGGTCTTTACGGAGGCAATCAGTTAAAATGAGGTCATTAGGATATGCCCTAACCAACAGGACTGGTGTCCCTGATAAGAAGGGTCTATTTGGAGACAGGCAGTCACTGAGGGAAGACTGTGTGAAGACGGCCATCAGCAGCCGAGGAGAGAGGCCTGGAACCTTCCCTGCTCCTACCTCGGTCTTGGACTTCGAGCCCCACCCTGTGAGACAAGCATTCCTGTTGTTTCTGGCACCCAGTCTGGAACTTGGGTGCTGCACGCGAGTGCATTCTTTCCCCTTTCTGCCCTCGCCAGAGGGGTCTCTGTCTCGCTCACAGTTCTGACCCTCAAATATATGGGCTCATCATTTTATTTTTTTCTCGCCATTATCCCTATAAGGTTGGCTCTTCAGGCTCAGGTTACCTGCTCAAGGTGACACATCTAAAAGCTAGAGAATTCCTGATTCCTGGTCCCGCATCACTCAGTGACTCCGTAGTTTGCTGAGGGTCTTCCTGGGGAACATGCAATCTACTGCTCTCTTCCACTTGCAGGAGTTGGAATCCTCGGTCTGAAAGTACATCAGAGGGCTCAGAGTTATTTCATTTGGGTGTGGGGAGAGAAGCAAAAATAACGACCTGTCAACCAAACCCTGATACCTTGAAGGTGTCACCTCAAACAAAGGAAACCAGCCAACTTAACAGACGCTTTCTTTTCTTAACCTCAGCACTGACCATCAAACTAATTTATAAAGCAAATGCCCCAATCCAGTTCTCAGGTGCCAGAGTGTTACAATTGGATTTACAAAGGTCTTTCGAGAATGGTCTTTTGCACACTTAGAACTGCAGGCCTGCTGATGAAATCACGCTTGCAAGCCAGGAGGCATTTGCCAGAAAGGCCAGGAAAGGAGAGGCCAGGGTAGCTTTTAAACTGACCCCGACCGACATCCATAGGGGTATGAGGGTGCAAATTTAAAACACCAGGTGTGGGTGGAGAAATGTGGGGTGGGGGGAGCCAGTTTGGTGAAGGAGACAGGCAGAGGATTACGTTGCAAATATGGTACTTCTTTAAGTGGCTGAGCTTGAGGCAGGTTTGCAATAATCTGGCCCATTAAATGAAATCATTTCCGCCCCAGGTGCCTAAGTAGTGTAGCTACTGCTTTAACGTGAAGTTAGTTTAGTTTGGGGAACGATAGAACGTTTAATGTGCAGTTCAGCTCTGGTGTGTTCTAACTCTTGTAGGTTCTTTTGAGTGATTCCTTCTGTGTCCTTCAGAGTGCCTCTTCTGGGTGTCTGTGTATCGCTGTGTGTCTGTGACTTCAGCGCTCATTTCTGTCTCCAGCCAGCGTGTCTCTGCTTCTCAGTGTGTCTGTGTCTCTCTCTCTCTGTCTCTCTCGTCATATTATCTGGCCTCCTGTGCTGTGCTAATGAGTTTGGTGGGCATGGAACTTTACCAACCTCCCCTGCAGTGAGAGCTGAGCCCTTGTGTGGAACAGAAGAGTGTTGTAGAGAGTGAATGATCTCTTCAAGCGTGTGAATGTTACCTCGTTATCCCGGTACTAGAGAGAAGAACTTCTCAAACGCTGTCACTTCAGTGGGAAAAGCCTTTGAAACCGTCACAGGTATCTTCACTCTTGTCTTCCCCACCACGGAAAGATGGGTATGTGAGTACTGAACACCCCTTGGCCAAGTCAGGAAGTGCAGGGTCATTTGTTGAGATGTTGATATAGGTTCTGTCTCTGCTGCTGATGGAAAATGAAAAAGGATGAGAACCTTTGCTGTCCTGTTCTCTGGATTTTTCTCTCCCCCAGGCCTGAGGGTACTGTCGGGATGGTGCTGGATGTGGCAGGAGGGGAGGCAGGAGGGCCCTGGGGGAGGGAGGAGGGGCAGAAGGAGCACAGGTCTGTGTGTCATGCTCTGGCTTAGGCATTGAGGGGACATCAGAGCACAGAACAGACAATGTTCCTGCGCTCGTGGAGGTCCCACTGGGAGGGGACAGAGAACCGTGCAGGTCTCAACAGAAGGGGGTGGGTGGGGGTTCAGCCAGGTAATGTTGGAGGAGGTGGAGGTTTGGTTGTGAGGTCTTCCGGGAGAGGAGGGAGCCTCCCCACCCCTCGGAGCCCCCAGCCTCAGCAAGGACTGATGAGTGTAAGTGTGGCAGGGAGGCAGCAGAAACTAGCTGAGGAACCATGTGGGTTTAGGCTGCGGGTGGGCTGGCGATCTCAGGCAGCCATGGCGCTCCAAAATGTTCCCCTTCTTATAAGAGCCCAGAGCCTTTCCATTACTCTGGGTAGGGACAAGCCCAATTCCCTGAGCCTGAATTCCTTGCAAAGCCAACGGGATTGAGGTGGGGACTCAGTCAAAGTGAATTTGATTAAAAAAAAAAAAATAATAGGACGTATCTTGCCCACTTAAGTCTGTCATTTTCAAGTGTCACCCAGACATTGAGGGAAGGTGTGTGCATTGTACAAATGGGGCATGTTTTTGCTCTTCAGAATATTGTCCCTTACTCCCTGTATAGTTTGTGAGCTTAGTCCCATGTTTTGGTTGAAAGTGACAGAGCAGAGTAGGTGAGAGTAGGCTCTGGAACCGCTCAGATTTCCTCTCAAACAGATCAGCGCCCACAGATTTATATTCCTGCTCTATCTTGTGGCCTTGGGCAAGTTCCCTGCATTCTCTTACTCTCAGTTTGTCCCTCTGAAACCTGGTGATAAGGACAGTGTGTGCCTGAGAGATCACTATGAGGATTAAATAAATCAGTGCAGAATAAAGCACCAAGGAATAGTGCTTTGCACCTGACAAGTCCCAGAGAAGAATGGCCTCTTTCTTTTGCCATTTCTTGCTGACTAATGTCGGAGAAGGCACTGTGAGTCATCACTCACCATGAAGCTTTGAACTGGAAGGCTTCGGAAGTTTTGTCCTTCCCTAAGTCCCAAAGACGTGGGTCCCTCCCATGGCTTAGTCTCTTCTCTTTAACTGTGGTTAAAAACCACAATTACAAATTGGACCGACAATGCAATGTCTTAACATTCTTAAGAGAAGGATCTGGGGTTCACAGAAGACCAGCTAAACTCGGAGTCTTGTCAAGAGGCAGTTAGGGCAGAGTTTGGGTTGTATACACACAGCGACTCGGCACAGTCCACGAACACTTCCTGCTTTGGAACACTGGGTCCACCAGTAAAAAGTGAAACCCACCCCAGAGAGTGAGTGGCCGTCTTGACAAGTAAACTGAAAAGAATACAAACGGAGGAGACTGTGAAACAAAGAGGTTGGCTCATCGGACAGGAAAGGATGTTCCAGAGAGTGCTGGTGTCCTAGCAAAGCCTTTCACGTGCCTGAACTCGAGTCTCTGCTGGGAAGGAAGCAGCCTTCGGCTGCTTTACATGTTTGTTCCTTGGAAGGGAAAGGGACATTGGCCTCAAACAGGCCTGGAGTTTGAGATGGAACTATTCAAGCAGACCTTCCAACCCTTCAGCCCTTTGGGATGGATTCATCAGTGCTACTAGGTAGTGGATCCAAGATGGCCTTGAGCCAGCCTTGGTTTCTCATCTATAAAATGACCATGCCACTTGCCCTACTTAACCCACAGGGTGGTTATCAGGCTTGTGTGGAGGGAAAAGACCTTCGTTTCCCTCCTTCTAGGTTCCTGGCTGGGGCTCTAGAGCAAAACACAGCTTTATAAGAGAAAGTCAAGTTTATTGCTACATGTCACACACGTGGAACACTTGGGACTACCCAGAAATGAGTGACTAAGAGAGATGGCTTTGAATTCAGGCTTATGTAGCATCTTCAACCAAGAACAATACATGGGCAGAGAAATTATAAGAAAAAAAAAGCAATTTTAGGCTTCTAAGGGGGCAAATTGTGGGAAGGTAAATGTATGGGAAAGTGATGGTGGATAGAGGCTAGTTAGTAAAGTTTTATGTAGATTTCTCGGCTACGGTCTCCAGACTGCTAAGGGTCTAAAGTTGTCTCCAGTGATCAGCTTCTGTCCTTCCTGACAGAGAGAGGGGGCGGGGCACCTTTGTAAATTTATATCTGGCTTTCAGGCAAGTAGGGGGCCAGCAGAGCTTTTTGGGGGGAGATATCTACTTCTCAGTTGCCTTCAGTGTTATATTTTGGGGTCACGCATGCTGGTTTTTTTGAGGCTCATGTGAGACAATGAGTAGGAAAGCTCAGGAATCTGACCAGAAAAGATTTATGTTCCCTCTCTCCCTCACTTAAGCCCTCACATCATCCTTAATCAGGCATCTGAGGACTGAATGGCTAGATTAGATGTGGAGTGAGTAGTCATGAAGCAGAGTGTGGAGGTTAAAGTGACACCTTTGGCAGTGCCAGCCAGGGCTATATAGGTCCATGAGCCAAGCCTGGTCTCTTCCACTTGACATTGACCTGCTGCCCGAGAGTCACAAGACCTGTTTTCTTTGAAAACGTCACTCCAGATTCTTTCATCAGTTGAAATCGCCATATGGTAGGGACGTGTCTCAGAGGAGCTTCTGCTCAGAGAGGGAATGACGGTGAGTCAGTAGGAGTGACTAACAGATTCTAGAGAGAAGATACTGCCATTCTGTGGCCTCTCAGATGACTTTCCAAACAATCTCTCCTGGTTGTTTAGCAGTAAGAGTAAGAGGACACTTGGGAGAGGCATCAGCACAATGAACAAACTTAGCAGTGATCCTCTTTGGCACTTCTAATAGAGCAGAAAATCATAAAGAAATGCCTGTGGCGTCACAAGTTCACATTGGAAACTTCCATCGTGAGTCATGAGTCATGACAATGATTTCATGTTAAGAGTCAGTAAAGGAAACATGGTAGCTTACAAGCTGTCAGGAATAATTAAAGGCAATCACTCTATATTTTATATGTCATCAGTTCTCAAAACATCTGACTGCTGACAAGGACAAATTCATTTCTAATTGTCCTGGATAATCATGTGCTTTTATCCTCAGACCAGACCAAGTTAGAAGCCCTAGTTCTTCAGCAATGGACCTGCTCACAGTAATGACAGAAAAGAGCAGAGTCCTGATCAATTACAGGACCCCCCAAAAGTGTGGCAGAAGCCACCACTCAGTGTTGTATTTAGGAGCCCTTTGCCATCCATAAACCCTGCTGCAGTCCCTTCGCTCAATTTAGTTACCTTGAGGTGTCTCCTACTTTTGTTTTCTACCCTGCACCCTTTCCCCTTGATAGCATTCAACTTTTGGGGAGAACTACTCATTTTTTTCTCCTCTAAGTGGTGAGAAATGAAACATGTGACCCAACCTGGCCAATCAAAATATCACACCCCTCTGACCTTAGTGATTGGTCCAGAGCAGACCAATCAGAGCTGCTGAGACTCAATTTGAGGACTTCCGTGGGCACCAATGAAAACAAGAAGCCCTCTTTTGCCTGGGGTTGCTGTGAGGATGGAATTGAACCTGGAACAGGGGCAGCCACCTAACCAGTAGATGATGGACGTATGCTTGTAGGTGGAACCCACACAAAGGA
Organism: Macrotus californicus; assembly: GCA_007922815.1. Classification (NCBI taxonomy): domain Eukaryota; kingdom Metazoa; phylum Chordata; class Mammalia; order Chiroptera; family Phyllostomidae; genus Macrotus; species Macrotus californicus. Next base: position 1,907 of record VMDR010004400.1, on the reverse strand, counting down.
AACCAGAGGCACAGGGTGGAGGGAGTGAAACAGGTGTGACCATCTGGGCCTCTCCGCTAGCTCTGCCCAAATCCAGCCCCACCTCTGGCTTTTCAGTTACCTGAGCCAATGAATTCCTTTCCTTCTTAGCCAGGTTTAGTTTCATTTTGCATCCCATGCAGCTATACTAAATAGAACTGCTTTCAACGAGGGCCAGTAATAGTGGTCCACGGTCCCTGCCCTAAAACACAAGCATGCCCACTCCCTCCCTTCCTACCGGTCTCCTTTCCTTTGGTGGGGGTCTGCCTGAGCCTTGCATTTCTTTTATGAGTTTCATTTGCTTCCAGTCCCTTCTCTTGGTCACTATCCGCCCCCGAGCCAGCCATGGCACTCACATTCGTCCAGCTGACACTTGGAACCTTGTGGACTGGAACTTTGTGTTACTGAACTGTCCCCCTCATCGGAACAGTGTTTTCTCTGTTGGGTGATGCAGGCTGAATGCAAAGCACTGCCCCATGCTGGTTTGAATTCCATGGCCTTCCTTCATCAGCCCGAGGGTGTGCATGCAGCTGGGCTGCATCTGCCATTTCTATCTGATGGCTCAGAGCCACATGTCACCCTGGTATTGCTTCACATTATGTCCTTTTGGGAAATGTAGGGATATGGCAGTCTGCTTTCTCCGAATATGTGTATGTAGATAAATACTCATTTAAGTCCACTCTTACTTTGATGTAATCTGAGGGGAAAATGTAGTTTTTGTGGTTTGTTTCTCATAGGAACAAGAAGAAAGTAGGTTAATATACCATCAGTAATCACAAGCAATGATAAAACACATTCAGTTCCATTTGTAAGTTATTTTTACCATTATGAGGTTAGGTTCTCACGGAAGGCTATATATAATAGTTGCCTCATTTTGTGAATGACATATCCCCCTGCAGGCAGATGGGGCATTTCTAGGATCTCCGTTTGTGTTTAGGAAAAGACAAGCCCCACATCTCAGTGCACGAGGGTGTCACTGAGCTCAGTGGCATGCAGAGGCCTTGTCTTCGCATGACGTGGTCATCAGGAAGCTGAGAACACTTGCCAGAAGGGCTCAAGTTCATGAAATACTTTTCCTTCTATCAGCTGCTACACTGGATCAAAAGGTTTGTCGTCTTAATTGAATTAATAATTGTCTGGACTCTCAGCTTCATTCTGTGCTGAGAAGACATAGTGAAATGAAAAGTCGAGGCCTGCGTCTGACAGACAGTGACATTCTGGAAAAAGTAGGACCCCAGAGCAGACTTTCACTGTGATTCCTTAGTAAATAGGGTCCACAGTTCTATTTTAACGAAGCAATGATATATTCTTTTTTGTAAGCATTTTTAAGTATACTTTATTGATTATGCTATTACAGTTGTCCCATTTTTTCTCCCCTTTATCCCCCTCTGCCCTGTACTTCCAATCTCACCAACATTCCCCTGCCCCTTAGTTCATGTCCATGGGTTGTATATATAAGCTCTTTGGCTTCTCCGTTTCCTATACTATTCTTAACCTCCCCTGTCTATTTTGTACCTACCATTTATGCTTATTCCCTGTGCCTTTTTCCTCATTCTCCCTCCACCCCCTCTGCACTGATAACCTTCCCTGTGATCTCCATTTCTGTGACTCTGTTCCTGTTCTAGTTGTTTGCTTAGTTTGTTTTTGTTTTTTAGATTCAGTTGTTGATAGTTGTGAGTTTGTTATCATTTTACTGTTTATATTTTTTATCTTCTTTTTCTTAGATAAGTCCCTTTAACATTTCATATAATAAGGGCTTGGTGATGATGAACTCCTTTAACTTGACCTTGTCTGGGAAGCACTTTATCTGCCCTTCCATTCTAAATGATAGCTTTTCTGGATAGAGTCATCTTGGATGTAGGTCCTTGCCTTTCATGACTTGGAATACT
>VMDR010004399.1:0-60563 GCA_007922815.1 Macrotus californicus | reverse complement strand
ACATTTTTCTTCATTTCCCTTATTGTATCCTTCATTTGTTTGTCTAATTTGCGACCAAATTCAACCAAGTCTGTGAGCATCCTGATTACCAGTGTTTTGAACTGTGCATCTGATAGGTTGGCTATCTCTTCGTCGCTTAGTTGTATTTTTTCTGGAGCTTTGATTTGTTCTCTCATTTGGGCCATTTTTGTTGTCTTGGTGCGCCTGTTACGTAGTAAGGGGCAGAGCCTTAGGTGTTCACCAGGACGGGGCGGCCACGTCGCTGCGTTGTGACGCTGTTTGTGGGGGAGGGGTCCGAGAGGGAACAATGGCGGCCGCTCTGCTCCCTGCCGGTTACCAGTCACTTTCCGCACTACCCACAGTCCAACGGGACCCCTCTGGTGCTGGCTCCGGTGCCGATCCCCGGTGGGAGGGCTGTGTACGCTCCAGGACCCTGTGGGTCTCTCCAACGAGCTCTCCCGTGAGGCCGGGAGTTTCTCCCGCTGCCGCCGCCTCAACCCCCACAGGAGTTTTCAATCAGAGGCTTTGAGGCTTCACCTCCCGGCGCCGGAACTCTGGGCCTCGGGGTCTGTCCCGCTCCCGAGCCGCTCCTCCCCGTTTATCCTCACGAGGGAGTGGGACGCCCGGGCTGCAGCCGCCACCTCTCCTGGCCAGCCGCGCCTTTCCCGGATCCGCCAGCTGCCGCCCTGCCACGCGAGTCCTCTCCGCCCCTCCTACCGGTCTGGATGTATGTTTCTTAGTTTCTTGGTTGTCGGACTTCCATACGGTTCGATTTTCTGTCAGTTCTGGTTGTTTTTTGTTTTAAAATTTGTTGTTGTCCGTCTTTTGGTTGTGCGAGGAGGCACAGGGTGTCTACCTACGCCTCCATCTTGGCCCGAAGTCTGCAGCTTTTCTTTCACTACAGCCTTGCTGCAATTCTGCACCCACATCTGGCCTTATTTTTCGGTTTCTACAAAGGCCCAGCACAAATAATGCTAATACTATTTTCTGGCATTCATGGAGCCTTTCAGAATTTACAAAGCCCTTTCACATAAATGATCTCAAACCAGGGACAGGAGGGAGGCAGAAAGGTGTAATGATCCTCATCTTACCAAGAAAGAAAATTGAGGGGCAGAAAGACAAAGTAAGCTGCTCAAGGTCAAAGGCAATCGAACAACAGAGCAGCACTGACACCTCCTGGCCCAAGCCCAGTGCTGTTCCCTCCGCTCCCCACTCAATCCTCTCGACATACACCCCACAGGAGACTAAAGCAACGGAGCCCAGGCCTGCCTGCAGCTGGAGTCGCCAGCGGGGCTTCGAAAATGTGCCAGAGCCGGGGCCCCACACCCAGAAAACTCTGACTTAACCGGCCCTTCCCAGAGCACAGACAGGCAGGCAGGCAGGCAGATAGCACCAAGCGAGGACTTGGCAGAGTTTTCTGTAAGTTTTAAGTCCCAGACGCCAGAGCAGCCAGCCCATTCATTTTTCCTCCACGTCTTCTTTCCCTTCCTCTGCCAGTGAAGCCAATTCTCACCCTGCTGTTTGCCATGTCCTCGCCACACGGTGCTCCTTCTGTCTCCAGGAGCACTGAGGGCTTCTGAGCAACCTCTTTCTATCCCTGCCCGTCCCCAGGGTCAAAAATATATATATTCTTCATTAAAGTCTGACTGGGAAATATTTCCTGTCTTTTACTTTAAGCATCAATCTGTTTTAGTTGATTTGAAAATGAACAAGATACAGAAAAGACCAAAAAAAGGCCAAGGATACTGTAGGGTGTCTGTCTAATGTGGAGGATCTTTTACTGAGGGGTCTCCTAAAATAAAATATTTTGATAAACAAAAAAAAAATGCTTGGCATTGGTATTTTGTAAAGCTTCCCAAGGAGGCTAATGTGCAGACAGGAATGAAAACCACTGTGTTCAAGAAATATCACAGAATGAGACAAAGCGATTATGCTTACGTCTCAGAGAGCTGTATCACCACTAAAAAAACACCAGACACACCAGAGGCTGACTGGAACATCACAGAATCCAGCACTGTCCTTCTGATGCTTGTCTCCTCAACCATATAGGCACCTCAGACACACTCACCATGACACACAGACACATCCATATGTACATACAAACACACACAGAAATATGCATGTGGACACACACCGAGATACACAGGCACTGACACGCGTGTGTGACAACTTCACAATACATAAGGGACACAAGTTTTTCTGGATTAAGATTCAGCTTCTTTTCTAAATAATTAAGGGAATTATTCATATTAAAGGGGATCCCCAGGGTTACAAGACCCCTTTGTGTTTACCAGATGCTGTTCATCACTCACATCAGATAAAACAACTCAGGAAAATCTCCCGAACCCCAGCCCATCCCCTGCTCTCCCTGCTCAGAGGACCATAAAGGTCTCAGGTCAATCAGTTCACACCCCTGTGGGGGTAGGGGGTTTTCCCCAGAACTGTTCACAGAGAAAACCAGAGCAACTGCATTTCCTGAACTTCAGGTTTCATCTGGGCAAGCCACGTAATGCTTTCTGTACTTGGTGAAGACTGGATTAAAGTCAAGTCTATAGTCCGACACCTGCCACCCCCCTCAGACCTGCCTGGCCAAGCTGGAGCCGGCTGTGGCCAACTTTGCATAGAGGCCAGTGATGCTGGAGTTAATGGGGGGCCACTGTGTGTTCATGTCTAGTCTCAACTCCATACCCAGGGCTAGGAGACAGCACTCTCATCAAGGCTTCAGCTTCCCTAGGCAGGAACGCATAGCATTCATTCACTCACTCATTCATTCATCCATTCAATAGATGTGTATCCAGCACGTGATGTAGAGCAGTGAGCCCAACAGATAAAATCCCTGTACTCATGGAGGTTTCAGGTAAGTCGAGTGGACAGACAGAAAACAAGATAAAAAATAATGCACATGCACCTTAGCTACCAGTTCATGCTAAGAGAAGACAAGGTGAGAAAAGGGTGGGGTGCAGAATTGGAATCTGAGATAGAAGGGAAGAGAAGCTGACATCTGAGCGCAGGTGTGGGCGGTGAGAGGGGTCACGTGCAGAGTCCAGGAGAGCACTAGACCAGTACGTGCAAAGGCCTTGAGGTGGCAGTGGGCCCTGGGGATTCAAGGACCAGTGCAGAGCAGAGATGAGTGCAGAGGGAAGAGGCAGCAGATCACTGGGGAATTGTCGGCCTTGCAAGGCCTTCGGCTTTCCCTCTGAGTGAGATGGGAGACGTGCCGAGGAAAAGGGGGAAGTGAAAGGAAAGAAAAATAAAGAGAAGAAAAAGAATATGAAGAGGTCTGTCTCTGAGAGGAAAACAAAGGGAAGAGAGCATTAACCCCCCCAGATGGTGTTCGGTCTTCTCTCCGTGCCTGCCTCATCAATGTCTCTCAGCTTCTTCTCGTGGTCTGCCAAATGCCTCAGAATGTCTGAGCAAGCTTTGTCCATCTGATTGTGGCCATGCTCATCACTGCCCAGGGAACACCTGGCTGTATCCAGAGCTGGACCTGTCCCCCTGTCCCTGACCTTTCTTCTAATGGGACAAACTTATTGGGGGTTGGAAGGAAAGATCCCAAGAAGTGAAGGGGCTAAGGGGTCTTTTATAACCTAGTGGGGCTCCAAAGGCCAGGTTTCTCTTTGCCCGGGGGGCTGGGTGGGGAAGCGTGTCGGGAGGCCAGAGATGGTGTCACTCGATACTAGCCTCTTGTCAGGGCCTCACTCAGGCCCCACTCTCAGTGGCCAAGGCACCCATTAGCCCCTCCTCAGAGCCAAGAGAGAATCTGAGACAGAAAATTTGCTCTCCGTCCATCTTCCTCATCAAGAATGGAGGAGGTATGTGGGGCCTGGCCCTCCTGGCTGTCCCCCAGGTTTGCCGACCCAAACAGTTCTCCAGTTTCCGAGAACTGAAGGTAGACAGGCAGGACCAACCACTGACCACCAGCATAGCATGTCTGGCTGGAGCAGAGGTAGAAATAGATGCTACGAAACGGATGAACCCCAAAACACATATGCTAAGCCAAAGAAGCCAGACACAAACAAAAACTCACATATTTTACCATTGTATTTATGAGAAAGAATCAGAACAGGAAAATCCCTCGAAAGGCAAAATTATTGGTTGCCAGGGGCTAGAGAAGGAAGAAAAGTGGACTCAGGGTTTCCTTTGAGGGCACTGGAAACATCGGACACTAGACCTGAGGGCTGCAGAGTTTGACAAAGCTGACAGTGGCAGGCAAATCAGGCCTGGCCTTCTGGCCACAGGAAGGGAGTCTGTGTCCTCTGGGCAGCAAGGAGTCCCCACCCACAGGCCTGGAGCCAGTGGCCCACCCTAATTAAACTGACCTTTAAGCAAACTGGAAAAACAACACAGCAGAGCCTGCTGAGCGCTCATTTCGGATGCAGGTCAGGTCCCCAGTGCTCGTTTGGAAGCCAGACGTCACCAGAGATGTGCTGAAGGATGAAGGCAGCCGGAACAGGGAAGAATCTGAGACCCCTTGTCTCTAAGGGGAAAGGTGAGAGGGACAGTGAGGTTTAGCCAGACAAGCAGAAGGGAGGCCATGGGGGAGTGTTCGACCACCCGAACACCAGAAAGAAACTAGATCGACTCCACCTGGACCCAGGCAATAGGATTAGGGCAAGTGAGTGGAGATTTAAAAGTGGAGGTTTTATTCAATATAAAGAAAAGTGATCTAGGAATGTAAGATCTGAGGGCAGGGAGGCCACTAGCTGATAGAGTACCTTTGTGGGGAAAAGGAAAAGCTGCCCCCATGGGAAGGCCACTTACAGAAAGGCACCCACACCCAAGCCAGTGGCCAGGCGTGGCGAGCCGAGCCCAGGCCTAAGCAGGCCACACCTGCACGACCTCAGTGGGTGGCTCTGTGTGTGATGAGGGTGGGCTGTCCTGGGAAGCAGTGAGTTCAGGATGTTCCAGTTGCTATGGCTGCACAACAAACCACTCCAAAAGTTAGTGACTTAAAACCATAATATCATTTATTTTGCTTATGGACCAGCAACTAGGCAGGGCACCACAGAGATGGCTTGTTTCTGTCTACCCTGCGTCAGCTGAGGCAGCTTGGAGGCAGAGGGCTGGAATCACATGCAAGTGTGTGCTGGCTGAGGGACGAGCTGGAGCTGCCACCAGAACTCTCACATGGCCTCTTCACGTGGCCTGGGCTTCCTCACAATGTGGCAGCCATGTTCCAAAGCCAAGCATCTCAAGAGAGAGCCAGGTAGAAGGTGCATTGCCTTTTGCAGCCCATGTTGGAAGCCACATCACCTTTCTCCCACCATATTCTAGCCACTGGAGCCATTTCAAGGGGAGAAAAAATAGCCACCGCCTCCTCTCTGGGGAGGTGGGGGGTGGGGTGCGGGTGAAAAGTTCTAGAAGCATGCATGGAACTGGAAATTGCTGTGACTGTTTTTGGAAAATACAATCTGCCACACAGGAGAAGACATGAAGGGACAGCCAATGTTCAAACAGTCCCTCTAAAGCCAGGTCCCTAGGTGACCAGTAGTTTGATACCCCACTCTTCTGATAGGCCAGTAATGCAGGAGGCCAGAGGCCCGCTACAGCACTCCATCTTGAGTGGCGTCTTCTGTCCTCTGTAGAGGAGGACTTCAAGTCTCCAGCAATCCCCTGACACACATCACAGGCAAAGAATGAGCACTTGGCAGGAACACATTACAGATGCACCCCAAAACCTCTGACACTATTCCCAAACAGGGCTCAGGTCCAATTCTGCTGCGGTGTATCTTTGGGAAAGCCACCTGCCTACCCCGAGCCTCAGTTTCCCTAGCTTGTGAAACCGGGAGGTGCAGCACTGCTGTGAGGAGTCCTTGACGTGTTCTGTACATACAGTGCTGGCTTCAGAACCCTGGTGTGGCCGAGCCCAACATGCCACTGAGAAAGGTGCTGGCAGTGGGATGCCCACAGACAGAAAGGCTGGTACCACCTGGGCATGCAGCTGTCTCACTGGCCCTCTCTGGATCCAGTCATGCGAACTTCTGCCCCACCTTTGCCGCAGCCAGGCCGCACCTGCACCATGTCCAAGGCACAGCTCACCCGAATGCAGCATCTCTGGATGAAAAGGCCTCTGTTGCGGGAGGCGGCCCTTCTCAGCAGCCCTGCAGCCCAGCTAAGAGGAGCTGAGGAGTCTAACTGGATTAGGTTAATGAGGTCGTGGCAGGGTGGCCTGCCTGTTTCTTAGATAGTTATGTTTTCCAGCTGGTGATTAAGAGGCAGGCTCTGCAGGATTCAGGTTCATTACCATGTAATTGAATCTCCTCCCAGACACCAGCTGAGGCATGGAGAGGTTCAGTACATTTCCCAAGATCATGAAGCCAGTCAGGCTGCCATCAGGGATCCTTGGGGACAGTTCTGAGATGCTGGAAAGTGGCTGGCCCTCTGGGGACGGAACTGGAGCAGAGAGTCCTTTCTGTCATCGGGTGGCAGCCCCAGCAGCTGCTTTGAGCAAGAACCGCAGATGAAACGCCACCCCCTTCTCCTCAGCAAGTGCCCAGTGCTGTCTGCAGGGCTCAGACCGAAGGCATGGGTGCTGGGTGCCCTGGCCAACAAGAGTTACAGGAAGAAACTTGGAGGTGGGGGTGGCCAGACTGGGGTCTTCAGCGGAGCTGCTGGAGGCTGAGGCCGGGCAGCATGACCAAGTGGTTAAGTGCAGGGCATGAAATCCCAACCTGCCATCTACGAGTGACCTTGGGTAAAGTATTAACCTCTCTATGCCTCAGCCTCCTTACCTATAAAATGGCAACAATAAAGTTACAATACATATCCCATAGGCCTGCAGTAAACATTAAAAAGGTGACTGGCATAACACCCTGGCCAGGCTCTTGTGGCTGGTCTCCTCTCTTGGCTTCGGATGCCCAGGGGCTAGTCATACCTTTCTCAGAACTGAGTGGGAAGACACCTGGAGCATTAATTGCATGAGCCTGGGACTTCATAGGGATGTGTAAGAAGCACTCACTATGCTCTAGATACTCAGCCAGGTATCCGTGCACACTTCGTGGCATCCAAGGTAAGTCTGTGGTACACAGGAACAGGCTCAGAGACTCAGGGTGGAAAGGACCTTCCCCAGGGTCTCACACTCACCAGCAACACGGGGCGGGGCTAGAAATCTGAACCCCCGTCCGTCTTCATGACTCCAGTGTTCATGTTCAGGCAGAGCACACCTTGTGAGCAGTGACAGTACCTAGGTCCCAGGAGAGAATCGGTGGGAGGGGAGCTAAGGAGGCTCTGTGCCTCCTTGTCAAGGGAACAGAGAGGCCTCGGGACTGGAAAAACATCACTGCACCCTGCTAATTCATTGTTCGTTGTCCGCGTTGCTCTTCCTTTCTCCTTTGTCCAGCGTGGACCCAGGCACCTGTGTCTTCATGGCTGCCTGCATCACTCTGTCTGTGGCAGACGCCCAATTTGCAAAGGGTCTTCCTTCCAGAGATTGTGACAGAGGCATCAGGCAAGCTGTCCTCAGTGGCGGAAGCCCTTGTTCACAGTCAGGGAGGACAAGAAGCAAAGGGACTTGCCCTTTTGCTAATCCCACTGTCATTTAACAGAAGGGTTCTCACCCTCAGCACTGTTGCCCTTTGGGGCCAGAGAATCCTTTGCTCAGAGGACTGTCCTGTGCATTACAGGATGTATAAGAGCATCCCTGGTCTCCAGCTACTAGAGGCCAGTAGCACACATGCCTCCCTCCCTCCCACAAGGTGTGACAGTCAAAAATGCCTCCACACACTGCCAAATGTCCCGACGGGGCAAAATCGCCCAGGGTTGAAAACCACTGAGCTACATGTTAACACCATTCTGTAAGTTCTAAGTAGAACAAGCATACAAAAAACTAAAATAAAATAAAGGGAGTTAGTAATACAAGAAAGCTAATTCACTTCCTTACATAATATACCAAATTGAATTTCTGATGGATTAAAGAATTGCAGTTTAAAAAGAATTAAAAGACATAGGAAAATGTTTATCTGACCCTTTGGTCTAAAAATTAAGACTGTATATCAAATGCACCAAAATAAAAAATAAAATTCATTGTGACCTTCTATATCACATATAAGACAAATGAATATAGGACAGTCTACAACCCATATCACATGTAAAAGATGAATAAACTGCCCTCACTGGTGTGACTCAGTGGTGACCGGCAGACTGAAAGGTCGCCAGTTCAGTTCCCGATTAGGGCACATGCCTGGGTGACAGGTCAGGTCCCCAGTTGGGGGCTGGCGAGAGGCAGCCAATCGCACATCAATGTTTCCCTCTCCCTCTTTCTCCCTCCCTTCCCCTTTCTCTAAAAGTAAATAAATAAAGCCCTTTAAAAAGGTGAATAAACCTACATTATATTCAATAAATAAGTTTTATAAATAGATAAGAAAAGAGCACTGCCCTGGAAGTAAAAAGTAAAAAACAAGAGTATGAACTGCAAAGGTCAACAAAGGGCATGACAGGCCCAAATGAAGAGCAGGAAGTGGTCAATGAACTTTAAAATGCCTATTTTTTAGGAACCAAAAACAGTCATTGAAACAACTGCAATGTACCTTTGCGTTGGCAAACTTGATTTAAGTGCTGTTAACATCCAGCTGTGGGCAGAATGGTCAAAACTCGGGTCTGCAGATGGAAATTTGCGCGGTACTACCTTTCCAGTGGAGACTTTGGTGTTCAGACTGGCACATTTTGGAACCAAACATTTTACCTCTAGAAACTTATCCAGGAAAAAAAAATCACGAATGTGTACATAATGTGTCATCAAGATGGCTTATCGCAGCCGGGGGCAGTTGGTGGCATTCCCGATGCTTTATCCGTAAAGGTGAATACTGTGCACTTTGTTAAAAGGACACATAGGCAGCGTTTTCCAAACTGGCCTTTCCCAGATTCCTGGGCTCCGGGAGCGGCTTTGGGGCTCCTGTAGTGGGTGTGGGAAAACTGCAGAGAGGGAGAGGGCCAGGGAACGGGAGCGGGGGAGACTGGGGGTCCCACCCCTCTTGCAACTGGTCCAGCTCCACTTCCATCTGTTTTACATTCTAGGCTTATGGGAAAACTCGCCTAAAGAATGCATTCCTGAGCTCAGTTTGTAAAACATTGTGGTCCCATAGTTTCGTAGCAGAAAGGACATGGGTTTGGGGGTTGGACAGATTTGTTATAGTCCTAGTACTTGATCCCTCTGTGCCTTGGTTTCCTCATCTGTGAAATAAGAATAATTATGTTCCTATCTTACGGTTACTGTGGTAAGAATTAAGATAACACATGTGAAGTGCACAGAGCCCGGGACGTAATAAGCTATTACACAGCTAGCTATTATCGTTGTTTAGTGAAATGCAAAAATGTTCATGGATGCACTGAACAGAGAAAAGCATACACAATATAGTCATATGCATGTCAAGGTATGCCTGCGTGTGAGAGAACATATATGTAAAGGTCAGCACCAGTGTTTGCTGGGAGGTGGAAATACAGGTGGTTTAGAGGTCTAACTTTTTGCTTCCTCTCCAAAAGTGCTTTCATAGATTTCTCAGGCCCTGCATCTCCTTATGCATAGGGAAGGCATCTGATATTGACTCACACTCCTTTTTACAAAGTTCTGATGGTCTGGAAGAGCTAGACTTCACCTTTAGCCTATTGGATAGGCAGGATTTATAGCGTCTTCAGCATTCATCTGGCGTACTAATGCTGGACATTTAGGAGATGATATACCGGCGTCGGGGTTTGGGGATCATTAAATCCAACCGAGGACGGTCGCGTGGATGCTGATGGAAACACGCTGTACATCACTGGAGGCTGGCATCTCATAAGCCTCAAGGACAAGCTTTTCCAACATGGGGTGGGGATGAATGTTGATGTGACTACCATTTCCCCTGTCTCGTTTAATATAAATGATGCTGCTTATTATGGGATGTCCTTGATATTGCAGTAGGAGACGGGGCAGTAAAGATAGTCAAGACAGTAAAGGGATTTTAGAATGTGAAACGGCGTGGCCTGTATAAAGCTATCTCAGGCTTACCTCTGGGAGCTGTGCCTGAGACCACGCAAGCTGGCAACCATCAAAAGTCTGCAAAATGTCCCAAGATTCTCTACATCGGCCTGAGCCCTGTCCTCTCCATCTTGGGAATGCCACGGCCTCTAGTGGGAGCATGAGTCTGTGTGTTTGTGAGGGGTTAAGGGTGGAGAGGGTTCAGGTCAAAGCGTGCAGGTCTCAGGGAGGATGGTCCTGATCTTACCTATGCAGCCCAGACGGGTAGTTACTAGTCACGTGAGGGTTGTGAGCTCTGAAAATATAGGACTTAGTGCATTGTAAAATTACTTAATTTCAACTCATTTGTACTTGAATAGCCGTGTGGAGCTGGCGGCCACCTCACTGTATGGCTCAGCATGGCGGTTAAGAACGCGGCGTCTGGATTCAGGCCACCCGGGTTGGAATTACAGCTACTCTCACCCTGACAGGACAACCTCCTTAACCTCACTTTACTTACCTGAAAACAGTGTGACGACAGTACATAAGCTTCTTCCAAGAATGACATGAGTTGCACATATGCAACGGGAGCCGCTCTGTATGGCATGTGCTCATTCAGCTCATAGGAAGTGGGACATGGACCATCGTGCTGCCTTCTCCCTATCTGCCCACTTCTGTCTGCCCAACCTGTCCTCCAGGAGGTGGGCCCCTGTGGAGCACATCAGTTCTCCCTTGCCCTCTGGCTTCTAATTGGGTTCAGCAAATGAGACGTGTTGATGGGAAACCAGAGGGCTAGAGAAAGAGGTCAGGGTATTTATCCCCCACCCCACTCCCCCACCTGTGCCCTCTCCATCAAGTCACTGTGTAGTGTCTCTCCATCAAAGGCCACAGCCCCTGTCAGCAGCCCTCTCCTACAGCCACCTCTCCAGTGTCTGGCTGCAGCTCCATCTCCTTGTCCCTCAGGCCTAGAGGTGGCAGGGGTTTGCCTCTGGCTGTTGTCATCCCTAGTGCTTCATCAACTCTCTTAACTGGTTCATCTTAAAGCTGCCAGCATGGTAAATAGTCCCTTTAATGAGCAATGCTCCCCTGCTCCATTTAAGGGCACTTCCCATTTGCTGCCAAACCTTGCAGGGAACTTACTGTTATTCCCACTATTTCCAATTCACCATCCCCTGTCATTACCACAAGGCAGTTTGCAGGTGCCTCCTAGGCCTCCCCCCGCCTACTGGCTTTCTCTTATTGATGAACCCATAAGCCCTGCTCACTGATCTCAGATGGTTTGGCTTGGGATCTTTAGAAGTAGGAAGATGATCAGCAGTGAAGAGAAAATGTGTTTTCTCCACAAGAATCCCTGCCCTCAGAGGACAGGCAGATACACTTTGTTAGTAAGGCAAGGCCAGAAAACGTTCTAACTGCTGCTTTTCTGTGCTTTGCGTGGGACCACTGAAAGTCTGAACCCATTATCCCTGCTCCAGTGGGACCAGCGCTTTCCTACCCCCAGCAGCCCGCCTACCTGTCACACCCTTAACCACAGCCACCCCTGAGGACAGGCCCAAATTAACAGTCTGTGTAAGGAAGAAACACAAGTTATGTCTCTACCTACCTCAGGCCTCATTGGCTGGGAAGATGGCCAAGGTCAAGGGCTGGCTGCTGGGTGCTCAGAGTGAGGACCAAGGGTGGACTTGAAAGAGATGAAGGTAAAGGCTAGAATGGCAGCTCTGAGTCTCAGCATGATTGATCCATTGTATCAGCAGACATTTACCATTTGCAAGGCCCTGGGTGTCTGCGAGAGTTTGTACATGGAAGTGGCAGAAGTCAACCCTGGTTGATTTAAGGAGCAAAGTAATTAGCTGAGAGGATGTCAAATGGGTGGCAGAATGGTCACAGACCTGGAGAGCCAGGTTCTCGAGATGGGCAGCTAACGGAAGATCAGCTGAAGTCTGCCAAGGAGCCAGCCACAAGGCTTCTGCCCCTGGGGACCGAATCTTGCAGGTGCTACCACCCAAATCCATTCTCCCTTGTCCTTGCTTCTTCAGGTCACCAGTTCCTGATTCAAAGTCCCATGAGGGTGAGATAGTGTGGCTGGGACTAAACCACATGCCTGTGGCCCCTCCGCCAGGAGGCTGGGAGGGTAGTACAGGGACATTTCAGCTTTGGTGAGCAGGTGAGTTTTGTCTACTATCACGACAATATGGCAGGAAATCCCCAGGCATAGGAAGTGGGTAAGAAGCTGGACAGACATTACCATGTGGTGTAGATGAACCAACAGCACAGCCAGTAGTGTGGAGGGACAGACAGCTTCCAGACCAGCAAGTGTTCACTATTCACGTTAACGTGCAGAACAACCAACTGGGCAGTTCAGGAAGATTTGCCACACCACCTTTAAAGACTAGTGTAGTTGGCCTATACTGGAAACATGCGTGCTGCTGGGCAGGTGTCCCACACTGGTGTAGACACCTGAGCAGAGGCCAGGGTCATGCCCAAGCACTCTGAGGGCACACAGGAGACTCTGACCTAACCTACTGACATGAGCTGAGTCTTGAAGAATGAGATGCAGAGGGGAGGGGAGGAAGGAGGAAAGGACAATTTGGGCAAAGGGTATGGGGTGAGCAAAAGCCCCAAAGTGGGGCCCAGCATAGGGTGTATAAAGCAGCTCAAAGAAACAGAGACTGGCATGAACCTAGAATGGGGGAAGTGGGGAGGCATGGGGGGTGGGGGGGCTAAGTTACCAAGGAGCCTTCTAGACCATTCCAGAGCAGTATCCTTCCAGTCAGTGTTTTTCAAACAGATCTTAATTCACTAATAGATCATGAAGTCAGTTTAGTGAGTCCTGGCCAGGAGTTTTAAAAAGTGACCTAGAATACTCAGGTACACATTGATTCTGGGGAAAATCGCTTCAGTTATAGAAATAAGTGTACTGTAAAATCAGTTATAAAATAAAGTTCTTTCTCTAGGTCCAGGTCACCAAAGTTTGAAGGCCATGACTGAGGGTAGAAAGGCGCTACTGGAAGCTGCGTAAGGAGAGAAATGGTGTGATCAGACCTGTGATACACACAGATCCGCTGCCTCTGCCACTGGTTGGATGTGGTCAAGGCTGGAGGACAGGCCCTGGAGGAAAGGTGTGCAGGGCCTGAACTTCTGCAGGCTCGTAGTGCTGGAGAGGAGAGTTACAGGCAAGGTAGCTGGGAGCTTGGAGGGGGAGAGGAAGGGCTGACCAGGAAGTAAAGGTGTCACCACCTGAACTGGGGCCCTGGGGAGGGAGCTGGAGAGATGCAGGTTTGGCTGTTGAGAAGCAGAGGGAGCCAAGTGAACAAGCCCAGAGCTGGACACCATGGGCCTGTGGAACCTCCAGCAGGCCTTGATCCCACAGATGTGATAGCCTGAGATGCAGGGTGCCTAGCCTACTGTCTGGTGCTGTCCCTCAGACTGGAGTCTCAAGCAGGGGGACACAGGGCCATTCATTATGTAGGGTTGTCCTGGAGTGTCATGTTCCTGCTCCAGAGGGTCCTTTCAGAGAACTGGTCCTTTGGTTTTCCACTAAATCTAAGAGCTATGTGCTTTATGTATGTGTCCTTTAGGTTTAATTAGCAAAAGCCATTTTCTGTTGCTTATCACCGAAGAGTTCTGACTGATAAATAATGCCCATGCTGCTGATCTCACAGCTTCTGTGAGGATTAATGGGTACGGTTTCTTTTTTTTTAAATTTACTGATTTGAGAGAGAGAGGGAGACAGATGTTGATTTGTTGTTCCACTTATTTATGTTTCCTTGGTTGATTCCTATATGTGCCCTGACCAGGGATGGAATCTGCAACCTTGGCGTACAGGACGACACTCTAACCACCTGAGCTACCCTGGCCAGGGCAACGAGGTACAGGTAAGTGCACTGTAAACTGTTAAGTGCTGGGAAGCTGTAATGTACTGGAACTGGCTGCCACCACCTCTCCCAGGCCCTTTGTATCCAGTAGTGCTAGGATGCCATTCATTCCTTCACTTCTGAAACTCCTGCTGAACCAGCCGTGGGTGAGGCATTGTGCTAGGTTAGGCTGTAAGAATGCGGACATGAATGCTACATGATCCTGAAATCATCCAGACACAGGACAGTCAACCAGAACAACCCCCAGTGCACACTACCCATGACCACCCTTTACAGACGAGAAGGCATCTGATGGATGGCCTTGAGAAATCAGGAAGGGCTGGAAGAAAGGAAGACAAGGGTGACCAGGCCCTAGCACGAGTGATTGACAGAAGCTGCAACTCTTCGCACCCACTCAGCCACTGCCTGGCGTTCCCGAGGTTTGTGCAAGAGAAACGGGAGAAGGCGAGGCCCTCCCACAGCAGAGAGCTATGCTCAAGGCGGTGCGGAGATGGGGCACGGGTTTGAACTGATTAACAGCTGGAGCACCTAGGAGCACATCTGGGGGCATTAAGCTATCCTGATAGAAGGGGGGGAACAGAGCAGAGGCATGGCCCTCCAATAGCTATCGAGAGTCTTTTCTCAGAGCCCTCTCTGATCCCACCTCAGCACTATCTTAGGGGCCCTCTTTGTGTCCCCATGTCCCCTGTGCTTCTCCAGAATAATACTTTCCTCCTTGATTATCTCCCCCAAACCTGTTACAGCTAAAGGGCCAGTGCAGTGTCCACTGTGCCCTCCATGGAGTGCCTAGCACCCACGGGCACTCTGCAAATATCAAGTGTGTGAATGAGTAAATGAATGAATGGTGCCAGTGTCCCTCTTCCCACTGAAGTTTCAGACCCAAATGCTATGTACCCACTGCATTCAGTGTCCTGTTGACCCAGGAACACGCCATCCTGGTTCCTGCCCTCGGGGCTTTGTGCAGAGCTCTTGTTTACCCAGGAGATAAGCAGGGGCCAGGCCTGGTCACAGTGAGATGAGCCCCACTTGGTCATGAACCAGGCAGCAGTGGAAAATCCCCAGGCTGGGTCCCTGCCTGCCAAGCCTTGATGCCTCGAGGGCAGGTGCCAGAGACCCTGAGAGGGAGCTCTGAGCAGGAGCCCCCATAGTCGGGCTCCAGCCCAGAGGGCCTGCAGCACAGGTGGGCTTTGCCCAGAAGCTCCCATGGCTCCCACCCTTTCTCTTTAATATTTGGTGTTTGGGGCAAAGGTACAGGGCTGGGTCCTTCGCATCACAGTCCACCAGACCCCTTCAGGGTCTGAACAGAGATCAGTAAAGGAGCAGACAGTAAATATTTTAGATTTTGCAAACCAGATAGGCTCTGGCACAACTTTGCCAGTGTAGCAAGAAAGCAGCATATTCAAGATGGTAATGAACGGGTGGGATTGTGTGCCAATTAGCCTTTATTTGTAAACACACAGGTGGGGCTCAAGACTAGAGGACATGGACCTGCCAAGCTCCCCATACAGTTCGCTCAACCTCCACCCCCAGGACAAAGTTCAAGAGCAGTGGTTCTCTACCAGGATGACAGTGCTTCCTCGGGGACACTGGCAACATCTGGAGACATTTCTGGTTGTCACAATGTCTGGGGGCATCTGGTGGGTAGAGGCCAGTGATGCTGCTAACCACCCAACAACAAAGAATTATCCAGTCACAGATGTCAGCAGTGCCCAGGCTGGCTCTCCAGGTGTGCTCGTGATCGCCTGGGCAACTGTTAGACTTACACACCTCAGCCCCTCCCACTCCCACCAAATCAGAAACTAGGGGTGGGGTCTAGCAACCTGTATTTTAAAAAGCCTTCCATTTTCTCCATATCCTCACCAAGCTTGTTATCTTCCCTCTTTTTGATGATAGCCATTGAAACAGGTGTGGGGTGACATCTCCTTGTGCTTTGATTGGCATTTCTGTGATGATTAGTGAAGCTGAGCACCTTTTCCATAGACCTGTTGGCCATTTGTATCTCTTCCTGAAATAAATGCCTACTAAGGTCCCTTGCCCATTTTTTGAGCAACTTAGTTATTTATTTTTTTGCTGTTGAATTGTATGAGTTCCTTATGTATTTAGGTATTAGCCCCTTACAAATTCTGGAGAGCTAACGCACAGTAATGTGACTATAGGTAACAGTGCTGTATTGTGTACTTGGAATTTGCTAAGCAGGTAGGCAGATCTTAAGAGTTCTCATCACAAAAGCAAACTCTCATGCACTGCTGGTGGGAATGCAGACTGGTGCAGCCCCTGTGGAAAACAGCACAGAGTGTCCTCAAAAAACTAAACCTGGACCTGCCTTTTGACCCAGTGATCCCACTTCTGGAAATCGATCCTAAGAAACCCAAAACACTAACTTGAAAGAATGTATGCACCTCAGTGTTCATTGCAGTGTTATTTACAATAGCCAAGATCTGGAAACAACCCAAGAGCCCATGAGTAGATGAGTGGATAAAAAAGCCATGGCACATTTACACAATGGAATACTATGTGGTCGTAAAAAAGGAAATCTTACCCTTTGCGACAGCATAGATGGACATGGAGATTGTGATGCTAAGGGAAACAAGCCAGTCAAACACAAATACCATGTAATCTCACTTATCTGTGGAATCTAATGAATAACATAAACTGATGAACAAAATAGAAACAGAGACATGGACACATGGGACAGATGGACAGCTGCTAGAAGGAAAGAGGGAGGGGGTCTGGGTGAAAGACAATGAAGGGATTAAGCAAAAAACATATATACGTATAGCCACAGAGAAAGGGGGGTGGGGATAGATGGAGGTGAGCAAAGACAGGGAAAATGGGGACATAAAGAGACTTTACTTGAGGTGGGGGGGGTGCATGATTCAGTGTGCAGATGATGTTTTATTAAGTTGTACACTAGAAACCTATGTGGTTTTACAAACAAATGTCACCCCAATATATTCAATTTAAAAAAAGAAAGAAAATATTGACTAATATTGGGGAAGGATATGTAATTCACTCTACATATATCTCAAATCATCAAGTTGTACAGTTTAAATCTATTCAATTTTTAATTATCAATTATATCTCAAATAAAACTAGGATAAAAGAAGAAAAACAGCCCTGGCTGGTGGTCCAGTGGATTGAGGGCTGGCTTGGAAACATAAAGGTCACCAGTTCGATTCCTAATAAGGGCACATGCCTGGGTTGCAGGCCAGGTCCCCAGTTGGAGGTGTGTGAGAGGCAACCAATCAGTTTCTCTCACACATCAATGTTTCTCTCTCTCTCTTCCTCCTTTCCTTCCCCTCTCTCTAAAAATAAAATCTTTTTAAAAAAAAGAAAAACAACAGGCCCTGGCTGGTGTAGCTCAGTGGATTGAGCACAGGCTGCGAACCAAAGGTCGCTGGTTCAAATCCCAGTCAGGGCACAAGCCTGGATTTCATGCCAGGTCCCCAGTGAGGAGGAGGGTGTGTGAGAAGCAACCACACATTGATGTTTCTCTCCCTCTCTTTCTTCTTCCCTTCTCCTCCCTCTAAAAATAAATAAATAAAAATCTTAAAAAAAAAGAAAAACAACAAAAAGCAAGACTTCCACGTGATTCTGTTGAACCCTAAACTTGGAATCATGTGGGGATAGAGAGCAAGAGGAAGGGCTGAAGCAAAGGAGTTATGGAAGGGCAGGGTGGGCAGAGCTAGTAGCAGACACGCTAGGCTCTGAGCTAGAAGTGGCTACCAGTGCAGGAAGACTGACCACTGTGACCCACAGAGCATGCACCCAGGTGGGAGAGAGGACACGGAGCAGGGTGCTGAGAGTGCTGCTCTGGACAGAGGGCCTAGGGAAGCTTCCTGGGAAGAGATGCAGCTCTGCCTGAAAGGAAGTATCTCGGAGAAGGTGGGAGAGTTCTGGGTTGGGAGAAGGGTGTTGCAGGGGAAATGGAGTCAGTCAGGCTCCCTCACTGGCCTGATAAGCAATATGCCCATAACCTTGAGAATGGGCCCACATGTGCAGAATCATGCTTTGTTATACAATATCTTGGCATCCTGCCGGCTTTGTGTACATTTAGTATATAAAGGAGTTGGGACTTCCCTTAGCATGACAGGTGGCTTGCAGCGTGCGTGGATCACCCCACCCTTGAATAAAGTCACACCAGCCATCCCCACAGCCCTGCGCATTTTCTCCCATCTGCCTGAATCCCAAGTGAACCTGCCCAGCCTTGAAAGGCTACAACACAGGTGTGTAGAGGCAGAGAGCATTACAAGAGAGCTTTAGGAGTTGCAAGATGTCCAACACAGCTCCTAGAGACAGGGCACACTGGGGGTGGTGGTGAAGCTGGACAGGTGACAACAGCCAGAATGGAAGGACGGTGCCAACGGCCCAGTGGAGCAAAGTGCTTCTCCGCCCTGCAGCGATGCAAGAACCACCTGAGGAGCTTTGAAAAAAAACAGCGAGGCCTAGGTCTTAGAGAAGACCTGCCGAGGCAGAAAGCGGTGGGGGAGACCGGCCTAGCCTCCATCCCTAGACTTGGAGCTCTCAGGTGGTTCTAGCAGACAGCCAGAGTTGAGGGCACCTGAGGTAGAGGTGACTACAGGGAAGTGGAAAGACAGTAAAGAGAGGCAACTTATAGCCATTGTTTCATTTGATTCCCTACTGCCCGTTATATAGAGAACATCAAAGCTCAGAGAAACCAAGGTACAAGCGTAAAGTTATAGAGCTGATCAATAATGAGACCTAGAGCTCGTAAGGGGCTGGCAGACCAACAGGGCTCTGGTGTGCATCTGCAGGAGCTGATTGATGTTTCAGCCTTGAACTGGGGGAGGAAGGAACAAGATCTTGGCTTGTATCCAACCAGGGAGTGAGCAGCTGAGTGGGACTCTGAATGGCCCTTGGGGAGTCCTCTCCCAAGTGGCAGAAAACTGGGCTCTGAGTCCACTCCCTCCCTGTGCCAGGCCTCTCGGTAGTCTGGACCTGGGCACACGTTCCTCCCTTGGGGAGGCTGTTTCAGCTTTGCCATGACAAATGCTGCTCTGAGTAATGACACGTAAAGGGTGTTTGGAAGCCCTTACAGCTTGCAAAGTGATCTCACTTGGCACTAAGGAGGCCGGCGAGTTCTGTACTCAGACTGGGTTCATATAGGTGTCAGCTTTCCGGTGTGGGAGCCAGGAATATAAGGGAATGAAAACAACCCTGTGAGCCCAGGGAGGACCAAGGTATAACTGAAGGGCATGGATACCTGAGGGAGCACTCAGTCTCACGGAGCTGCTGTGGGGAAGGGCAGGTCCCTAGATGGGAGAGGAGGAAGACGGGGAGGAAAGGCACCTTGGCCAGTCCTCACAGCAATCTTGAAAGTTAGGCTTAACTGTCATCTCTGTTTTATGGCTGATGAGACAGATTCAGAAAAGTTAGGTAACATACCCAAGGTCCCAGAACAAGGACATGGCAAAGCTGAGGCTCCAACTCCTCAGCAAGGAGTATGCCCTTAGCTCAGAGTATGGAAGTGACTAGAAATCAGGAGAGGACTCAGCTCGAGGCTTGCACCACAGGGCCCTGCAGGAGAAGCGCTGAGGGCCAGCAACCTCTGTAACTCCAGCAACTAAAATAGCCTAGTCCCTTCAGTGATTCCCCACTCCCGCATCTTTTAATTCCTGTATTTTCTCCTTTAGAGGAAGATCAGCCAACTGAGACAAACAATTACTCCAAGTTTCAAATAAACATAACCCTGGGAGGTGAGAATTCTTTTCTGTTTTCTCTGCAGGAGACTTAGCAGGAGACTGCAAAGATAAAGGGCTCCTCGTACCAAACCCCCGCCCCTCCACCCCATCTGCCCTCCTGGTGTTCTCACTCAGATCTTCTCCCTGGGAAAATTTTCCTCCTTGGCACACTTTCTGCTGGATTTCAAGAGAGAACCAGAGATCTTATCTTTGCGATTTAATTAAAATGTGTTTGCTTGATGGTTAAAAAGGGAAAGCCTCACCACAGCTCACGCCTTTTCAAATAACCTCTCCCAGCCCTTTGAAGGGTCTTCTGCTGCCCTTGGCTGCCCAGTGCAAGCAGGTAGGGAAGGAGTGGTCCAGCAGAACGCCCACTACCTGGATAATATCAGAACCGCCCACCCCCTACGTGGGGGCCACCAGAATGGGGAGGGAGGATGGACTGGGTGCATGACAAGAGCAGACAATGCAAATGCCATTTGCTGTCTGGGTGAAAGGACACTGCCCAGGTAGTGGATAAGTCCTTAATGGGTGGCTTTGAGTTCAGCTGTCTCTAAGTTGCCCCCCAGGGCCACCCCTCTGGAGTAAAGCACAAACTTTTGCAAACAGCCAAAGACCAGGGATATGTCCAGTTACCTGGAATAGGACAGAAAGGAGGCTACCAGTGGGTGTCCCAAATCAGATTCCTCCTGGCTTATTCTCTTTGTCCAGAGTGATTCACACACCCTGACCCAGCCCCACCCAGCCACGAACACACCGGTCCCTTAGGTGGTTCTGGAAGTGTGGCTGTTGGGGAGGATCAAATGGCCTGGAGAGTCCCACGAACCCCAAGTCCCAAGTCCTTGCATCAGAAGAAGTACTTAGAACTCAGGAGAGCAAACTGTCCAGCATGGTGGGGAAGGGGGGCTTTCAGGAGGCACTGAGACCAGCCAGTTGAACTGTGACAGAGAATCTTCACCTTGTCAAAGCTCTCTTTACCTTTAGCAGTAGAAATACACTGGAGCACATTATTCTCCATTTCTCTGAGCTCCACTTTCCATATCTGTAAAATGGGCTGGTACAGATCCTCACAGGATTGTGCAGGTGCTGAGTCTGGGATGGGGGGCATGTCCCAGACTGCCTGGCAGTTCTCCTCTGTGCTCATGTGTCATGGGGTGTTCACATTGTTCTTTAGCTTTCCTGAAACATATGATTTTCCCAACCCAATGAAAAACTCATAGAGGTCAATACTGTATTTAAAATTCCACATTGTTGCACAGAATATTAGACCCATGTCTCAACCAACAGATTTCCAGAGATATAAAATATGAGCGGCTTGATAAATATGTACAGCAGAGGTATAAAATAGAATTAATTAATTAATTAATTAAGCCTCTATGTAGCTCTTCCTGAGAGAGCAGACCCAGGACATCTCCTCTCCATGCTCCTTCCTCAGGGCCTTTGCAGCCCATAGCTCTGGGTAGTGGCCCAGTGTGGACTGCAGAGGCCAGCCTGCTGTCCCCCAGGAAGGAGAGCAGCCTGTCCCCCAACCCCCTGCCGGGAAAACATTTGCACAATGCCCGAGATGAACACATGAGATTCTTTGTTTCCTCTGCTCTTTGTCTGAACTCAGTGCTCCCCCAGGACTACTGCAGGCCTGTGCCATTGCTAGGGAACCATTTCACCCAGCATCCAGGAGAAGGAGGACCTGCTTGGCCAGGGTCAGCCACCGGCGCTGGCTGCTGGCTCCAAGGCCCTGTAATGGACCAGATTAGACTCAGCTGGACCTAACTGCACTAACTGGAGGACTGTCTCCTGGGCCCGGTCACACTGTGGTTTGGGTAAGGCTAGAAGCCCCGGTTCTCCTGGAAAGAAACCACAGCTGCTGAACCCTCCCTAGTGGCAGGGGAGAGGACTGGGGCATGGCGTCCTGCCTGGGGAGGAAAGGTGATGGTGGATGTGGTGAGGGCAAGGCCACAGTCTCAGAGAGACTGGCGGGTGTTTGGGGTCCGTGGTGTAAAAATCCCAGAGGGAAGCAGAGAAATGCTTTGCTGTTCCCTCTCTCTTTTCAGAATCACTGAAATCAGTGGCTGTCAACCAGGAGTAATCTTGCCCCCACCCCCATCCGGGACATTTGGCCATGTCTGAAGACAGTTTTGATCAACGTGACTGGGGTACTACTGTCATCTAGCAGGTAAAGTCTAGAGATGCCACTTAAACATCCTACGATGCACAGTACAGCTCCCACTACAAAGAATTAGCCAACCCAAAGTGAACGAATGAATGAATAAATGAATGAATGCAACAAACACCTGAGTGCCCTATAAACTGTAGGTTATCTGTGTCTGTCTGCATCTTTCATGTGTTTTTATACCACTATATCACCCTATATACACCTACACACACATTGCCTTAGTGGATGTGAGCACCTACTGTGTGCCAGGAACCACACTAGAGTGGAGGGTACACATTTGTTAGGAAGCTTAGGAATCCAAGGATCTGGGTCTGCACTCCTGTGCATCAGGGTGAGAGGGGTCCAACTCAGCCACGCGGAAAGCCGCACTGGCTCCATGCAGAATCCAAGGGGTGGAGAGGGGGGCGTATGCCAGAGAAAGGGCAACAAGGACTCCATGGTTGCCACCGACACACCGTCCACCCACAAGTCCAGTCCTCCCTCGTCAGGCTGCCAAGCACTGATTCTCCAGGCAGGCTCAGGTATAGACCCCCAGGAATTGTGGAGGTGCCCCGCTGCCCGCCAAGCTCCACAGGTGCCAACACGCACCTCCCGCACCTGGGGCTTCAAGGGAGATGGGTTGAGGAACCCCCACTCACCACAAAATACAACTGTGAGCCTTCCCCAGACTCCAGAAAATAAACACTCCTTCCAACCCTCCTCACCCTCCCCATCACAAGTGTCTAGAGTCTCTAGTATCAGGCAGAACTGAGGGGTCACTTCTGGGGTACCTGAAAATTTGTTTTCTTCCTGGAAGCACAAAACCTGCCACCACCCCCTGAGGTAAAGTAGCTCCGTAGCTCCTACTCAGAAAGGAGAATACTTCTCATTCCTTGTGAACACCAGCTGTCCCTTCATAAATTAGCCCCACCAGGCTCTTAATAACTCTTACTTCTTCCCATCATCACAACAGCCTCCCTGACTAGAGTTCAAATGCATCCGGACACAGCCAGGGAGCTGCAGGGGTAAGAGTGGATGAGAGAAGCCCCACTGCAGTGCAGGGCTGGGGTGATGCTGCAGGCCTGAGAAGGAAGAGAACTCACTCCTGGTCACACCTGGGTCACCCTTAGCACCCTGACTTAGCCTCACTTCACTGTCACCCTCCAAGCTCGGCCCACTGTGGCTGGCCCCCTCACACCCCTGCAGGGCCCCAACCTAGAACTGATATAATCATCAGGTGTCAGCACTGGAAAGAATCTTAACAGTCTCCAGTGTTTTCTGCTGAGGCATTAAGACCCGGATGCACACAGTGGGCTCTCCGCATGTGTCAGGAATCATCCGGGAACAGTGGAGTCAGAGGTGGGATGAGAGCCCGGATCCCAGTCCCAGTCTGGGCGTCGGGCACCACATTGCACTGCTGCGGGCAAGAAGACAGCCCTGCCTCAAGGCCACTGCCGTGCCACCTCCTCTGTGGCTAGCACCTGTGTCCCTTAGACAGCACCGATTCTCCCTCTACCTGCAAGGCTCTCCCTCCTCTTCGATCTGTTAGCTCCTGTTCATTCTTCAGATCTCCCCTTCCGCAGGAAGCCTCTCTGGACCTGCAGGCTCAGTCAGTTCCCAGCCCACTCCCCTTTTATCCCCTCATGCACCCTGTACTCATCCATCACACATACTACTGTTCAATAAATCATTGTGCAACTGCTTGTTCAATGTCTGTCTTCCTCATTAGCATGTAAACTCCGTGACAACGGGGACCAGCACGATCTCATTCATGTGTGACCCCCAACAACCAGAATGAATAAACTAATGAGTGCCTTCAGCTGTGTACTTTTATTCATTTCTTTCATTTCTCAGCACAGTTGTCCTGGCTTTTTAGACTAATGTCAAATGCCTCAAAGGTATTTAGTGAGACTTAATAGGTGCCTATCCCCTCCCCCCACCTCTTGGGACCTAGTTCAATGTCAGGCACAAGAGTGGACAATGAACAGCAGTTTACTGATTGAAGGATGCCTGCTTGCCTCCTTGGCCTCCAAAACACCCATGCCAGGAACAGGAGTGAAGGATTCTTGTGCTTTCCGCAGAGGCTGAAGGGCAGGAGGCTGGGACCGTTCTGCACTGGGCCCCAGGCTGCAAGGAGGAAATTAGCTCAAATCACATTACCATGGTTCTCAGGAAACTCGCCGAATTAGAGGGTACAGCCACAGCAGCTGCCTCTTTTTAATAGGACATTAATGCTCATTCTGAGCAATCACTCCATCTGCAATGGTTTCTTAATGTTCAGCTTCTGGGGCCTTGAGTTTCCAGTAACCAACTCTCCACTGGGCAAGGTGGAAGAATGAGCTGGGGCAATGCCCTTCCTGACTGGACCAGGGGACCCACACCCCAGGCAGCCTGGAGAAGGGGCGAGGGGCTGACTTCCCTGGCCAACTCACACCCCCAGAGCTTTGCAAAGGGAGGGCCGGCAGAGGCGGAGGTGGAGGCAGGAGGTCTCTATGCACAGAGCACCTCCCTGAGCCTCTCAGCTGCTCTCTGCACTATTACGCAGCTGCCTAAGCAGGTCCCTGCTAAGTGCTCCTAACAGCTTCCGGGACCTCTCCCAGCACTTATGCTTATCATTTCGTTCTAATAGCATTTCCCCTCTTGATTATTAGAGTAATTAAGGTTCATTGCAAAAATAAAGCAAAATGTAAAAGCAGGAAACAGAGTGAATTGCCACAGCACCCAGAGACCGTCCCTCTCTAGCATGCTCTTTTCTGGGCCCAGAGAATACATGCATATCTGCGAATGCCAGTGTTTACAAGTGGGGGCAGTCATACCACCCGCCCTGTTTTTTAACAATAGGATAACAATACATTATTGTCCTTGCTTCTGCCATTGCCTTTTCCAATGAGTTTTAGGCCCAGTGTGGACAGCAGCCACCTCCACCAATGAGAAGCTGGCACTGGCTGTCCCTCCACCAGTGTTAGCTGGCAAGACATCATGTCAGTCAGGATGCCTTGGGTGGCAAGTCACCCAATAAAATACCCAATAGAGCATCCAATCAAAACTGGTGAAAGCAAAACAAACAAAAAAAAAGGAATGTGTTAGCTAAAGAGTCTTGGATGTTCAGAAATAGTTCTAGCTTCAAATGAGACTTGATCTGGTCACAAAAACCATGTCATCCGTTACTTATCTAATCTCTGCCTGTCTCTCTCCCACCTGTCTTGTGTGGTATTAGCATCATCTGCAGGCTCCTCGTGGAGGCCCAGAACTTCTGGGTAGACAAGTCCTTATTCCTCATACCACATGATCCAGGAGAAGAGAGCAATACCTATAGCATATGTTGAGGCTTTGGAGAGAAGGAGGGAACTGCTCTCTCATTAGCCTAAATTGGGGCACACACCTCTCTCTGTACCCATCCCTGTGGATAAAGGAATGGCTAGAACCGGGGGATGTGGTCAATTCCACCTAAGCCCCATGGGTGAGAAGAAAGAATAGATGAATTCGACAAAGGAAAACTGGGGTTGTGTTAAAGGTATGGGAAAGGAAAACACAAAAACCCACTAGAAATGGATGATGGGTAGATGGATGGATGGACACACAGATAGATGGAAGAGTAAGTTAGCTTTGGAGGAGAGTATGAAGGTTCTCACTCACAGAAAGAGGTTTGTGAGGCAGGTAGAGTTGGTGAGGTAGGCAGGGTCCTGTCCCATTTTGTAAAGATGGCAGTGTAGCACTAGGCAATCACGTCCAGGGGAAACCCCATCACTAAGTGACTTAGCAGGCACATCTTTTCTCCAGGCCTTGGTTTCTAATGTGAGCTGAAAGTTGGGAGGTAGCTAGACCATACTGTTTCGGGTTTGAAACCCTGTAGTTGAATTGTTTGGGACATTATCCTAAAACATGAACTGCCCTCAGTGCCCCACCCTCTCCCCACACACCCCCAGGGTCAGTCAACCATTGGGAAAGAGTTAGGGTCAGGAAGGGAAGGGTTCACTCCTCCTGGCACCCAGACCACTATTGGATCACAACAAACCCCAAGTAGGCAAAACAAAACTGGAAAAGTCTACATTCGTGTGGCCTTTCACTATCAGAACCGTAAGTAGAGACAAGGATCAAATCTTTTGGTCCTTTATTCAGATGCCAGGGATCTGAGAAGATGGCAGCTTATGTACCCTAAAAAACATCTTAACATTTCATCTCAAGCCGATCTTTTTATAAAGAGAAGAAAAGGGTAGGTAAGGGATTTGGAAAAGGTTAACCAGGTAAGAGTTGCAGTCCCATAGCAATTTTCCTAGTATTTCTTTATCTACTGATCAACAATTATTTATCTGCATCACAGAAGTTTTTCTCCCTGGAACACAATGGCTCAGATACCATCACGAGTCGACCCCCTGGGGCACAAATGTTGAGTTGCTTGTGGACCTCCTGGAGTCATGTAGGTGATGCATTTCTGTTCCAGAAATAAAAGCTTTCCATATGCATCAATCATTTAAACCTATCATCTATAACTAAAGCTAAAATCTTTAACTCTTGAGTTCCCCTATCAAAAAGGGAACTTTTAGATGCATGAATGGTGTGCTTTGGCCCTATACACCAGAACTTTGGTTATTTGTGTCTGAAACTAAGGACTTTGGCTTGACTCTGAGAGGAATGAGAAGCTCTGTTGTGGGGTGGGGAGTGAGGGGGGATGCTAGATAAAGCACATAGCAGGGACTACCATGCTCTGAGTCCCATTTTAAGAGGCATTCTAGCTGCTATGTTGAGACCAGAGGAGGTACTTACTCCACCCTCTCCTCCCTTTCCTGGTCACTTCCACCTTGAGGAGAAAAAGCAGTGCGGTGAAGAAGCCAGCCAGGGGCATGAGAATGAATGGGCAGTGAAATAGCTGAGTCACGTTGATGATGGACCATAATCGCAAAACCCAGGAGTTTCTGCTTCTGACTGAGAAGCACAAATGGACCACAGGTGCACATTTACCTCCAGGCTCTGGAACCACACCACAGGAGGTCCTCAGCTCAAGAACTCCACCCTGGTCCTGTTCTGGGATTTTGTCTGTTTGCCTGTGACATTCTTGCAATAACCACCTTACCCCTCATCCCATTTTACTTATTTCTTGAGCTCTCTAGAGTGTTTGATCTTCCTTTCAACCAAAGCTAACTAAATAAAATGTCTTTATTAATTTGGCCAAGCATCAATAATAAAGAATGAAGTGGTGGTTGGGCTCAGAGAACTAGTCATTAAAGGGAATTTTGACTCCTCATTTTATTAGCAATTAGCAACAGCTGCTGAATCTGACCTGAGTTCCCCACCTCAGAGATAAGAGCAGAACTGCCTTTTTCGAAATTTTTACATCTAGCCTTTCAGTTAATACTCTCAGCACTGTGGGGTACCACTGTTTTCACACAGCCATTCTACAGATGAAGAAATGAAAATAGTACAAGGTATAGCTGGGCTTTGAACCCCTGTAGCCCAGTTCCAAAATCTGTCTTCTTAGGTACTAGATTTTTAAGTTTCTCAGTATGGACTACTCTTTCTGATGTAGCCTAAACCTGTAGCCATTTCAAACCTCTTGTTCAGTTACGATATTATGCAGACCCACAATATAGAAAGCAAAGCAGTGGAGCTGCTGCTCTTGATGGGAGACTCAAATGTTGGAAAATTTTTAGTTTCAGGTAATAGTTAATAATCTTAGTAATCAATGTAAGTCCATCAATAACTTAGTAAATCAGTAGCATAGTAAAAAGCTATTATGCCAGGAACTAAGGTATGACCCACCTTGACTCCAGGAGACCATAGGCAGTTCCACCTGTGCCTCAGGAGGACTGCAGGCAATCCAGATTGTATCCAGCCATCGTGCTCCAGGGTGAGATGTCCACCACCCAAGACACAGATGAAGGAATGTTGCAGCTTTTTATCTGATTAGCTTTTTTCATGAATTCTAATCCCCTTACCTACACTTTTCTTCTCCTTATAAAAAGAGTCAGTTTAAAGTGGAATGTAAGACGGTCTGTTAGGGTCCAAACCCACCCTCTTCTCAGATCGCTGACCATCTAAATAAAGTGCCCATAAAGATTCAATTCCTGTCTCTGCCTATTGGGTCTGGTAGGTGAGAGGCAGCATGAATGCCAGGGTTCTGGTTTCACTCTGACTGAAGATGGGGTGGGGCCCCCAGAGTCTGGGTCACCTTCTGTGCCTGGTGAGCCCTTCACAGTAATCCCTGGAGAATTATCACCTTCTCTTCTCTCCCAGAGGAGTGAGATTCGAAAATCTCCAGTGTTTGTGTGGAACGGGGACAGGGAGAGGGAAGCTGGGCTTCTGCACTGCAGGCTTCCAGGGAAATTCTGCCCCCAGCTCATTCTGTGATCTGGCAAGTCACGTCACCTCTCAGATTTCAGGGTAACCACCTGCAACTCACAAGGGGGCCCATCTGTCCCTGTCCATCCCAGGATACCGCTTGGTCATTGGACCAGGCTGCTGCCAAAGTTTACCACGTAATTTACCTTCTGCCCAGATAAGCTAGAAGCCAAAGAAAGGAAAATAAACGAAGAAAAATTTTGCTCTTCCCCTAGCTCCCAGCTTACCAACTAGGTGTAGAAGCAACTATTAATGGCCACATCAGCCATCAGCTTGGCCTCTTAGGATTGCTCTTCCTCAGTGTGAAGGGCTATTCTATCTCTCTCCCTCTCTCTCCCCCATCTTCCCCACCCCCCTCATGTGCATGTGTGGGTTTCTCAACCCTTTTCCTTCTTTGTCTTGGTATCTGGACTTGATCAAACACAGTTACTACATTATCAACCAAGTAGGCACTCAATATTTGTTGTGTGATTGTAGCACTTAAAATCTCCTCTCTGATAAATGAATCGGCTTCTTTCCATAGGCTATGATATCTTAACGTATTTAGAATGTAATGCAATTTTTTAAAGAGCTATAAAGCAGGTCTCCCATAGAGATCAATGGCTTCACTTCCCACAGGTGGTACATACAACTGTATCTATTTATCTGCAGAGATGAGAAGGGCCAGTATCCAAGCTGAACTAATTTCAGAGCATGCCTAGCAGAGTTCTGATAAGTGTCCTTTCCCCGGCTCTGTTGAAATGTGGGTAATGGCACTGTCTTGCAGCCACCAGAAACCTCGATGCTCCAGGGTGCAATTACTGGGTCATTTCATGTTAGGATCATTTCAAAAAAAGCTCCCCAGGCAAAATCTGGAATCAGTAGCCAAGTGGAATGGGGCTCAGGCAGGAGGACAGAATGATTCACCAGGAAGTGGGGCAGTAATTTCTGGGTCACATGACACACTCCATCTTCCAGTCAGCAGAGCAACTTCTGACTTATACCCATGGTGAAACTGTCCTAGGGTTTAAGGATTTTTCTGCTCAGGTCCCAACTTTGGGGCTAGAGTCAGATCCTCCCCGTGAATTCTGTCCCTTTTCTCCATGAAGGACTATCATTATAGTCATCAAAATCATTTTGTGGGTACATTTTCTAGACCAGCACTGAGCTAGGTGTTTGTTCACTTGCTCATCCATCCTTCAGGTTTTTAATGGCAGGTGCCCGTCAGCCAGGCTCTGTTTTTTGTCTTGGGGATGTAGTGATGGGCAAAATATTTATACAAAGTCTATGCTCTCAAACGGCTCACATTCAAGCAGGAAGAGACGTGATTTTTAAATGAGCAAACAAATACACAATATCAAGCAATGAGAAGTGCTTAGAAGAAAAATAAAACAGTGTAGAAAATGAAGAGGGGTGCTATTTCGGAGAGAGATAGGGAGTAATTTGAGAGAACTCTAGAGGAAGTGAGAGAGCAAGCTGTGTAGAGAGAGCCACACAGCTAGAGGAAAACTCTTCAGAAAAGGTGAGGGCACACTTGGTGTGGTGGAGGAATGGCTGGGCAGTCAGTAGGGAGGGTGTGGGATGAGCAAAGGGGAGAGAGGTGGGACATGAGGTCAGAGAGGTCATGGGCCTTGTACGAAGGATACAGACATGGGACTTTATTCGGGTACCATTGGAGAGTTTTGAGATGAGGAGAGTCTTGATTTTTTTTTTTTTTTTTTTTTAAAGAACAGTCCCAGCCACTGTGGGGTAAGCAGAGTCTGGGAGGACAGGAGCGGAAGCTGAGACACCAGTTAGGCAGCAAATGCAACAGTTGTTAGTGCTGACTGGGAGGTGGAGAGGAGTGGTCCTCTGGTGGATAGATTTCAAAAGTGGAAGCAACTGGATTCGTGGCTGCGTTAAGTATAAAAGAGAAAAATCAGTCAAGGATGATTCCAAGGATTTTGGCTCAAGCAACTGGGAGAACTGGTGGTGCCATTTACACACTGAAGGAGGGGTTGGTGGAGAGGGATCAAGAATTTAGCTCAGACCTAGGGGTTGGGTTAGGGAGAGCAGAGAAGCCTGCAGACCGAGTGCTGGGGCAGCTCGACGTGTGATTGGGAAGATGAGGAGGATCCAGCAAAGGAGGCTGAGAAAGACTGGCCAGGGTGGCTGGAGTGGCCTGAGGGGTTGGTGTCCTGTGGCTGAGGGAAGCACGTATTTCAAGGAGGAAGACCTGATCAGCCTGTAAAGAGCTGCTGGAAAGTGCAGCAGGGGAAACTGAGGATCCACCTTGGAAATGGGACGACGGTTATGGATAAAGTCGTAATTAGGATGAGGTCATAGCTGCAATATCGATATCAATGCTGCCCGCCAAATGTCACTGCCTCCATTTTACAGATTAGGAAGCGGAGGTCAGGGCCACATAACCAGGGAGTGGCGGGGTCAGGACCAGAGCACAGGTAAACACCGCTGTTCCGCCCTCAGAGGGCTCACGCCCTGGCCCTGCGGCCCCACAGTGCCCTGGCCTCTGAGTCAGCATGCAGTCTCTGAAGAAAGTAGCTAAAGTTCACAACGGAAGCCTGGCATTTCATTTTCATTGCTTTAACTTCCCAAACTCTCTAGGCTTTCTCTCAGCTTAGCACTTAAAGGAAATGTCATTGTTCTTAAGTGGACAAGGGGAGAGCAAGTTTTGAGGGCGAACTCTCCCGCCCTTGACACCTGGAGGGGAGGTGGCTGCTGTCCACGGCTCAGTCCCGAATTCTGCAGCCTCCTCTAGCTTTTCTAGGAAAACCACACCAGCTGTTTCTTCCTGCAGGTCCTGCACAGACTTAGTCCCACCTGGTTCCCGCTGTCCCAGCCCCTGTTCTACTTGCCTATCCTTCCCTTGAAACTAATGCAAAATGAGTGATTTCTTTAATCATTCATCTTTAGGTTGTCTTCTTGATTACAATGTATATTAGCTACTTTTGGAATACATTTTTCAGCTTATAATATTTTAAATTTTCACCATGTTATTATGAAAATTTTCAGACAGAACAAAGTTCAAAGCATTGTGCAGGGAAAACCTACATCCCATCACCTAGGACCTACATTTAATATTTTGTTCTATTAGTACTGGCTTTATTGCATGTCTACCCATATGTTCATCCCTCTGTCTGTCACTAATCCATCTTATTTCTGACGCATGTTGAAGTAAGATGCAGATGTTATATACTTCACCTCTAAATACATTGGTGTGTATATCACTAACTGGAGTTCAGTATTTGCCGAAGCGTTTCTTTTTTGAGATAAAGTTTGCAAACAGAGAAATTAACAAATTTCATGTACACATGTACTGAGTTTGGACGAATACAAACACACCTGGGAACTAAAACCTCTGTCAAGATGAGAATGCTGCCATCGCCCAGAAAGTCCCCTCCTGCCCTGCCCCACCCGTGTGCCCCCAGGGCCACCTGCTGACGTGGGGTTTCGCCTATCATAGAATTTCACGTAAACAAAATCCTACAGCACGTACTTTTCTGTGTCTGGCTTCTTTGGCTCAGTATAAGTTTTTTGCAATTCATCAGTACAACAAGGTATGAGTCCTAGTTCATTTCCCCTTTTTGTTAGTCCTATTCCATTATATGATTATATCACAGATTGTTTATCCATTTTCCTGTTGACTGCAATAATTATTGTAAAGAAAATTCACTCTTTAATGAGCTTATAGTTAGATGCTTCTAGCTTTCTGATAAGGATTCTCTCATCTAACAGGAACTGAATCTGAGTGGTGGCTGTTAGGAGCCTCGTCTTTGAAATCAGAAAGCTCTGGATTTCTATCTTTTTAATTTCCAACTGTTACTAAATGGATGACCTTGGACCAGTCCCAGCCACACTATGCCTTATTTTTCACATCTGAAAACTGGGACTATAAATATCTAAAGGATGTGAGCTGCTTATAAGGATTAGAGTTGTTTGTTCATGTAACAATAGTTAACAAGCCCTTACCATGCTCCCTAAGCACTGAGAAAACAGCAGGAAACAAAATTAGGCACAGACCTCCTGGGGCTTTCAGGCTGGTGGGCCACATGACCCCAAACAACTAATTGTACAATTAATTATTCAATTGCCATTGTTATCAGTGCTGCCGGGGGAGATGTGACAGCTGCTAAAAGCTTGTAATAGGGTTGCTCCAGGAGGCTGAGCGTGGAGAGATGAGCTAGAGTTAACGAGGCAAAGGGACAGCCTTCCGGCAGACCAAGCAGCTGCACCCTGGAGCTCTGCGCAGGGCAGGGGTGCACTCGTTGGGAGAACTGGAGAAGGCTGTGCAACTGGAGGGACCAGGTGCTGTGTGCGTGAAGAGGGGGAGGAAGGTGAGCAGAGACTAGGTGGAGGCTGACCAGGCTGGGCTTTGTAGGCCATGATCAAAACGTAGGTCTTCAACTCAGAGCCACAGGCAGCCAGGGCAGGCCGAGCTGTCCGCCTCATGTAAGACTGTCGGGTGGCAGGTGTCCGTTTGTTCACTGTCACGTCCCTAGTGCTCAGAGCAGCACCTGGACCGCTTTGAGGAAGAAAGGGTGGGACGGCTGATTTTAAGCAGAGGTTTGAGATTTGGGTCTTATACAGGTTACTAGCTGCAATGTGAAGCCTGGGCTGGAAAAAAGCTCAGAGTGTTGGTTTGTTCCACCTGCCTTAACTAAATGCCACAGGCTGGGAGGCTGGAACAGCAAAGGTGTACATTCTCACAGTCCTAGAGCTGAGAAATCCAAGGTCCAGGTGCTGTCGGGTCAGTTTCTGTGAGATCTCCCATCCTGGCTTGCAGCTGTACCCTCGCGTGGTCTCCCACTGTGTGTGCATGGAGAGAGGTAGTCTGGTGGCGCCTCCGCTTTTTAGAAGGACAGCAGTCCTATTGCATTGGGGCCCCACCCCAGGACCCCAGTTAGCTTTAAAAATCTCCCTAAAGGCTCTCTCTCCTAATGCAGTCTCTTCAGGAGTTAGAGTTCCAACATAAGACTGGAGGATGGGAGAGGCCACAGTTGAGCCTGCAACAGGGTGGGTGCAGGAAAGCCAGTTAGGAGGTTAGGAAGAGATGCTAACGGCTTGGCCTAGGTGTTGGCAGTGAAGGTGAAGGACACTGAGCAGAAAAATCTACCAGAATCATTGGTAGACTCTGTGAGGAGGAAGAGGTGTCGGACATCTGTCCAGGTTTCCTCAGGAAGCGCAGAGTGGAATGGTGGCCCCTGAGAAGATATGTTCACAGCCTAACCTCTGAAACCTGTGAACACGATCTTATTTATGAAAAGGGTGTTTGTGGATTTAATTCAGTTCAGGATGTCTGGGAAAGACCATCCTGGATTGTCTGGATGGGCCCTAAATCCAGCTACAAGTCTGCTCATGAGAGACAGAGGGCGGAAGACACAGACCCAGAGCAGGCCATCGGTGTGAACGCACAGACAGAGACTGGGGTGATGTGGCCACAAGGAGCCTCCAAAGGCTGGAAGAGGCAAGAAAGGAATCTCCTGAGCCTTCAGCACAAAGTGCATCCTTGCTGAAACCTCAAACTTTGGACTTTGGTCTCTGCAACTGGGAGAGAATAAATTTCTCTTGTGTTAAGTCTCCAGTTTGTGGCAGTTTGCTACGGCGTCCTCACAGCTAATTTAGGAGAAACTGAGTATGTGATGGCGCCATTCACAGAGGAAGGGAACCCAGAGGGGGAGAGGAGCAGGGCTGGTGGGACAGGCGCAGGCGTAAGTTTAGATGTAGAGCTCCAGGACGGCGTGGCTGTCAGACGCCCGGGAGATGAAGGGGCAGCAGCTGGGCTCACAGCACACACTCAGTAATGATAGCCATTATCATTACTATTTACTTTTGGAATGCGTTGATATTAGAAGCCTTGACTGCCCCTCTTAAGCATGTCTGATTTTCCTGTAATCTTGGGACAACAGTTTGGAGTGCTTCCAGACCCACAACAAAGCTCAGCTCTTTCCCTGCAACTCCCGTTTGGACACAAGTATTTCCTGGTACAAAGTTCTGTTTGCACTTCTTCACCTCAGGCTGATACCAACTTTGCACTCACCCAGAGAATCTAGATCACAACCTTCCAGAAGGAGCCTTGGGAAGCACAGCCAGCCTGCTTCCCCTCCTCTTCCCTCCTCCATATGCACCCATGGAGCTGCAGAGTGGTGCTGACCCCACTGGTAGCAGAAGTCTGCCATCTTGTGGACAACAACAATTCCAACAGCCAGGTCATAACATCAAGATTTTTCCTACCTCCAAATAGGGCTTCAAGTAATCAGGCCCTAAAGGTCAGGGGCAGAGGTGTGAGAGCTTCCTGGTCTTTAAAATAGCTAAGAGGTCAGCCGAATGGGAGCAAAGTGCTCCAGAGTCTCTTCATCCCCCTGGGGGTAAAACCAATCATCTTAACGGGCACCTTCCCAGCCTCATCTTTCCCACATAGGACCCTGGTGAGCATCAGGATGTAGGGTTCCCTCACGGGCTCCTCTCTCAGCTTTAAGCACTGGTCCACGCCTTCTGCACCGGCATGCACCCCTTTATCCTTCTTTCAGGACATGCCTGGAAGTCTCCTCTCCAGGAAGCCTCCCAAAACCATGGAAGGGGTCCAGTTCCCCTCATTTCATACATCCTCACAGCAGTCCTCACGTTTCCTTCACAGCACCAGCCTGTCACCTGCTGTGACCACCTGCCTGTTTGTGTGATTACTGTCTAGTCTGTAAGCTCCACAAGACAAAGACTGTGTCTCCTGCTCACAGCCACGCCCTCGGGCATTAGCACAGTGCCTGACACACACCTGCATAAGTATTTTAGGGACTGGATGGAGTAAACGACCCAGTAAGTGTTTCACGTGATGGGGGGCAGAGTGATGGATAGAAACATGTGCAGAGGGTACACTGAGCCCCACATGTCCTACTGCTGGAGGTGTGCAGGGACATCAAGGATATTGAGGAGCCTTATTTGAGTCAGATATCTTTCATTGTCAATCGATGAGTAAGTTTTAAGGCTTTCATAATACAGTCTAAGTTTTGCTGACAGTAGAAACCCTAGTCCTTCATGGAGACCAGATGGGTTTTGCAGAAGTAGACCAATCTTTCTTGTAGTGGGGTGCATGTCTGATTGGGGAGACTTTAGGAGCAACATATATGGCCCAAAGCCTTCTGCTGTCCTATTCCAACCCTCCTTGCTCCTGAGCTTCCCTGACACTAGAGGGAGGGGGAATTTTGCTGATCCAGTTTGGTAGGCAGGGAAAGGACAATATCTGGCACAGGGCAGAATGTCTGTCCCTGAACATGTCACCTAGTGGGCATCACCAATACCCACACTCGGGACACCCACAGGGAGAGGGTCCACTCACTAGTGATGACCCTGCCTCAGGCTTTATTCACTCTTCCCGACCCCGTGACACCTGGCATATATGGAGACATGTATGGATAATGGTAAATAAGTCTGGAAAAGAGAATAGCGTGCTATTAGTATGTCCTTAGAAACACACCTGGCTCATTGATCAGGCTGTTGGTGCCAGCAGGTCAGCACATCCGGCACTCTGCAGGCCAGCTGGGCATGGAGCCCCAGCCTCTGAAATTGGAGCTCTAGGATCACAGCAAGGAGAGGGATGAGCTTGTGCAGCGCTCAGTCATTTGAGTTTCCAGGACGATGGCTTGTCCAGTGGAACACCATGTCCAGTGGAGCAAAGCACCTCTCCAGCCTGTGCTAGGGTGGGCTGGGCCTGCCCTGCCTCCTGGATGGACACGATTCTGTCCCCCTCTGCTGATGCTCTTCTAGATATGTCCATGTATTTTTCAGCCCTCTCTCAATCTGGGGGCCCTGGGAGGTCATTCGTGTCTTTCTGTGAGCTCGCTAGTTGCTGTCCCATTTTCTAGTCTTAGATTGATAACCCCACTCTCAGAGAACAAGCAAGCACCTCTCCTTCCCAGTTCTTGGAGGACAGATGTCCACATGCTGCCTAGGCTCTGTTGGATTCTGATGGAGAAGCCAGTCCCCCTCGCCTGGCACTAGTGGCTCTAATTTCTTTCCTGATCTCTCACTGACCTGGTGGCCAGGTGGAGGGAACCTGGCAGGATGAAGGCCCTTTGCGCAGGCCTCTCTGCAGGAGGAAGCCAGGGTTGACAGGCCTCTGCTCCCAACCAGGCCTTGTCATCTCTACAGTAGTGTGCCATTGCGGCGAAAAAGTGCAGTGAAGTGACCCCTCCAGCAGGGGTCTCCAGGACACTGGATTCCTTTAAACTTATTTCACATTGTGTTTTAGGTGAAAACATTGTTACCCTATCTTTGCAAAATCTGGATAAACATACAGCAGGGGTAGGGGCAGAGGGTTTCAGGTATTGGCTTAGCTACTGAATCATGATTGCGCAAGTCATTATTCTATGTCACAAGTGACAAAAACCCAGCTCATACAACTGAAGCATTCAGAGGTGGTCACCGGCTTCAGGTATGGATGGATCCAGAGCCTCAAGTGATGCCATCAGCCTTCTTTCTCTCCACCTCCTCTCCACGAGCTCATTCTCGGGAAGGCTCTCCCCTGGGCACTCCCGCTTACATGCTACCAGCTCAACATGCTCTGCAACAAGAAAGCTTCTCTCTAATAGTCCAGCTAGGGTTCCCAGATTTAACAAATCTGTAGGACACATTTGTACTAAAAAACCACCCCTAGTTGATCTAGAATTCAAATGTGACTGAGCATCCTGTATTTTATCTGATAACCCTCAGTCCAGCACAGGTCCCAGGACTGAATCTGGGCAATTTGGACCCATACCATCCCACACCAGGTCAGGGGGATGGGCAATGCGTCTGGCACGCCAGTGTCCCCTGCCTATCTCTGAAAAGGGGGGAGCATGATCAGCCCTCCTAGTACATGCCCTGACGGTAGGCAGTAGGGTCCCTCTCACAACAATTGTGCTGCTGGTCTGAGAAGAAGGGGTATGGACCCTGTGCAGGCAAGTACAACACATGTCTACACAGCAACCCTGAAGGTCTCAAGCAGCAGTGAAAATTATAAAACTCCATAGTGGTCGTGCAACACAATAATTTACGAAGCATTTTCGCACCCCTCTTTCCTCGCTACCTCTACCTGTCTTTGTTTGGCAGAGCAGATATCGTAACCACTCCCCAGATTATTTTGCTAGGACTGCTGTAACAAAAACCACAGACAAAGTGTGGAGGCACTTGAACAACAGGCATCTGTTTTCTGACTGTAGTTCTCGAGGCTGGAAGTCCAAGATCAGGGTGTCAGCTGGGTTAGTTTCTTCCGAGGCCTCTCTCTTTGGCTTGTAGGTGATGTCTCCTTGCTGTGTCCTCACATGGCCTTGCCTCTGTGCATGTCCGTGTCCAAATTTTCTGTTCTTACAAAGACACCAGTCATAATGGATCACATGGGATCAAGGCCCAGCCTAGTGACCTCATTTTAACCTAGTTACCTCTTTAGGGCCCTGTCACCAAATACGGTTACACTCTGAAGTACGGGGGGTTAAGACTTCAAAGTGTGAATTGACAGGAACAAAATTCAGCCACAACACCTTTTTTTTTTTTTTTTTTTTTTTTAAGATAAGGAACGGGACAGTGAGGGTGGTCTCAAGCTGTCCCCAGTCCCAGGGCTAATTTCATGGTGGAACTCAGTAAGGAGCCTGGTCCAGCTCTGAGCAGGGGGCCTCTGCCTGCCCATTCTCTGCCCAGCCTTCACCTCCCTTTGCATGGCCACTGTGCAGACAGGTGGCCACCTGTGGCCACAGGGCAGGCTCCCTTCCTGCAGAGCACACCGCATGTCTGTCTTCCCAGTCCCTGCCTGTCCCATGGGGCCAGGAGCCCAGCCAGTGGTGCTCCTGAAATAAGTGCTCCTGGAAAGGAATGAAACTGAGAGAAAAAATTTCTGAAGAGTTTCGGGAGATTAGTGGTAAGGAGAGGAGTTCCTATCTGAAATGATGAAAACTCTGGAACAGCAAAATTGATGAGTCCCATGGATATGTTAATGAGCCCAGGGAAGAACTAATCAGAAGGGTAAATTACAAAACAGAGAAAGACTATAAAGCAAGAGAAGAACAGTGAATATTTCAGTGTCTTTAGTTCATAAGAAATTCATGAGCAACGCATGTGAAAATTTTGTTGGTTTTGGTGGTAGGGAAGAATTGTAAATATGTATACTATGTAAATATCTTTTATAATAAAAACCCATGAAGATAACCGAGCCTGCCTGAAGAAAAGCTGTGAACTGTTTAAGATGCTAATATAGCTGTCGCCCCTATAAAAAATTACCATAATGCTTACAGGGCTTTGAAAATTCCTGAGCTTTGGAAAGAAATGCATAAATACCAACCAGAAAACACAGACGAACACTCATGCATCTGTCTCACTCTCTTATCTCTCTGTTTTTTATGTGAGAAAGGCAGCTTTAGCGAAAACAAGCATTGGGATTGGACCTCTCTGGGGTCAAATGAGACGTCCCTCCACCACCGATGAGCTGCGGGGCCTTGGCAAGTCGTCCAGTCCCTCGGGGGCTCACTTTGGCCATCTGCTATGGGGACAGTGACACCCCACCCCGGCAGCGTTTGGGGGCGGAGCAAGCGGGCAAACGTAGAGCCGACCCAGCAGGGTTACTGCCCCGCCGGGCGCGCGCCCACGGGCGGGGCGAGGAGGAGCCAGGGCGGGCGGGCGTCCGGCGGAAGGAAAGGCTGGCGGGGCTGGACTCCAGCCGCCCGGCTCCGCATTCGCCAAGGCCATGGCGTCCAAGGCGGGACACTGGTCGCAGGTTCTATGGAGGGCGTGCAATGGGCTGATGGCCGCCTTCTTCGCGCTGGCGGCCGTGGTGCAGGTCAGCGGCCCGACCCCCAAGGCGGGCGGTGGGAAAGGGGCCCGCTGGAACCACAGGCGCCCGGTCCCCAGCTCCGTCCCCGACCAGGCGCGCAATGGAGACTCGCGAGCCGGGTAGTGTAGGTGGAGGACAGGGATTGAGTGGTGCTTCTGGAACACCCACCTGCTCGCCACCTAGGACACCGTACGTTCCTAGGACCGCCACACCCCTCTCTTTGCTTCAAAGGCTCGAAGGATCTGGTTCACAGTGTGTCATTTGGAAAGAGACCTGAGCAGAAGCAGCCTGGGCACCTTTCTTAATATTCTGCGGATGAGACTGAACACAGTTCAGGGTCTAGGCCAGGAATCAGAACAAAACCCGTTATTGCACAATGAGGCTTTCACGTTCACTTTCGGCCCCCTTCCCAATAGCTTTCCTCATTCCCTGAGACTGGAGCGCCCTTTTCAGAGACCCTTGCAGTTCTTCACAAAAATGTGTGGGCTGCATGCTTAAACCATCTGCTGTGTTCAGCCAGAAGCCTCTCCTCCCATCACGATCTGCTAGACTGTCTCATTCCCGTTTTGTATCCTGGTGCCTATGGATGGCTGTTGCAGCGCCTGGCATGTACCGATGACTGAGATGAGTCAGAGAGCAGACCAAATGTGGGAATGCAACCTGACAGTGTGTCTGTTAACACCTGCTGTTTTCACATTGCAGGTAAATGACCCCGATGCAGAACTCTGGATGGTGAGTATGAGCTGCTCCGCTGCGTCTGAAAGAAACTTGGGCTGCACCAAACACAGCGCTTTCTACTTGCTACCACCCCCTCCACTTGGTGTGCTTAAAGACTTAGAGATCAAGTCCTCTGTAAGCTCTTTTCCCTAAAATATTAGAGGGAAATGGGTCAGAGTGATAAGGCACTGTGTGTGTGTTAATTCACACACACAGAATTTTCCAGAGACATAGGGTCTTCCAGCAGTATTCCCCCACTGTTTTGAAAGCACAGACAGAATTCCCAAAGTCAGTGGAACCACTCTGCATGACTCTCTACCCAGACCCTCCAACAAACGCCTGAACAGAAAAGGCAGGCTTAAGGTTTGTGGCTGTGCTAATTCAGTGAGTTATAGAAAGTAACCGAATCCCATAAAACCTACAGTACACATTGAACCAGTGCTCTGATTGAACCATTTGCGGGAGGGGGATCACACCACACATTTTCTAAAAGATCTGGATTTTGCCCAGTTTCTTTCAGTGCAGATACACAAGACTGTACAATATCACCCATGAGATGATTTTAGGCTATGAAATGTCAACCATGTACAGATGCAGCAAGTGAAAGCATTTGGAGTTATAATGCAGTTGTGTGTGTGTGTGTGTGTGTGTGTGTGTGCAGAACTACATTCTTGTATTGTCCAGAGTCACATCCCTGAATCAAGTAAAATTGCCTCTTGCTCAGCACTCTAGCTTGTAACCTAACTGCCAAATATTACTTCCCCTGCAGACAAGTCTCAAACATGCAGCTTCATGTTGAACTTACAAAGGACTGCTAGACAGACCCACCTGTACATCACACTGACTCTCAAATACACCCAAGGTCCTACCGAGCATCTTTCCATCCAGAACCCACTCCTCCTGACTCACCAATTCCTATCATCAGCAGAATCACTCTCTGCGTCATCCTTACTCAAAACCCCAGTCATCTCTAACATCTCTCTGTTCCTTAACATTGTCTTTGAGACCCCTTCAAAAAATCAAATAATAATAATAAAAAAACCCAGAGCAATTGAACAACAATAAAAAAAAAACCAATGTAGGTCTCATTGCTTGTCTGTATGGTACCTGTACATATTACCTCTCACTTCATGCTTACATGATGTAATATGAATAATAAACACCAGGTACCTCCTTCCCAGTTTAGCTCTCCATTACCTCCTACATGGACCTTGTAATAGCTTCCTAACTCTTCTAGCTGCCTCTCACTTCTGCTGAGAACACTTTCTATCCTTTGCTTCCTACTGTGAAAACTCGTCATTTCTCAAGATGTCTAAATTGAAACTCTCCAACTTGTCATTCGAGGCCCACCGCAATATGGCCCCAACCTACCTTTTCAGCTTGGTCTTGGAAGCCCAGTCCATCTACAATGGTGACATCCTTGCCCCTAGAGTTCCTGTATGTCTTACTCTACTCAAGCTTCAGGGTCTAACTCAAATGCCATCTCACCCACAAAAATCCCTGCCTCTTTCCTGTAGGCTCCAACTGTCCTCCCTTTGAGCCTTTAATATAGCACTAACGCATGTTTCTTTGCATTAGAGTTGACTCTGTACGTACCGGCTCCCAGGGGCACAGGGGCCAGTACCTTCTTGGTGGTTCTCAGGCACCCTAACATAGTGCCTTCCCTTACTGACTCTTGAACAAATGAAAGGATGAATGAATGCACAGATGAATGAGTACTAAGTTACTGGGCCTTGGGGGCTTGTACTGCACCTTACTCATCTCTGAGTTCCCTACTTCATCTTACTCAGGAAGCATACTCGTATCAAGATGCATGCAGGAGCAAATAATAGAAAATCTGA
This sequence comes from Macrotus californicus, assembly GCA_007922815.1. Classification (NCBI taxonomy): domain Eukaryota; kingdom Metazoa; phylum Chordata; class Mammalia; order Chiroptera; family Phyllostomidae; genus Macrotus; species Macrotus californicus. Next base: position 19,238 of record VMDR010004399.1, on the reverse strand, counting down.
CCAGCATCAGGTTATAAAAATACAGATTATCTCACTTAACAAGAAGTTCAGAGGCAGCTGCGTAATGGTCAATGGTGCCATCAAGGATCTCTCTTTCTCACCTGCTCCTCTCACATTTACAGCCCGGCCGCTGCAGCTCCCATCTCAACCCCAGACAAGAGCACCCCATGTAGGAAGAAGCAAAGCAAGAGCAAAAAGGGCTTTTCTCCTCTGCGTCCTTCCCTGTTATCAGCAAAGAACTGTTTCCCAAGAAGCCCTTCAGGCAGGCTCTTTAGTGTGTACACACAAATAGGCTTGTGGGCTGGGCCCCATGCATGTTGGTTAAGTACTGTGAGTATCAGCTTTGCCCCGAGAAGACTTTACATTTCATTGCTGAAACATGGTCATCCCTTTCTACCAAAATAGGCTGGGAAAACAAATTAGCTTTTCAGTTTTTACAGTGGCGAAGGGACAAGAGGGAGCAGGGTTAGGAATGACTGCCATGGGACTCAATGATTATGTGCCGCATTAAACTCAATATTGTAAATAAATATTATGATACCCTTGGTTTAAAAAGTCCACCAACAGAAAGATTAAGGACTATCAAAATAGGTTCTACTGAATTCATTAATATTGTACTGCGCATTTTTCTTGTTTTACCAGAAACAATTGTTTTCAGTCTCTGCCCTCAAAAAATGATCTCATTCAAGACAGAAAATTTAAATCAGGATTAACATGGCACGATTGTCATGGGAAACCATTACTTAGTTTTCAGGGGATTTTTGTTCTTGTGTTTACAATATACTAAGATAAAATCTTAGATTCTTTAACTGATGGTCTGTGTGTGTAACTTCTCCCCCTCTCCCTCTCCCTCAGTAACTAAGTCGGGTAGCTTTCCCCAGGGTAGGGAGGGGAGCTAACCCTGCACCGCTCTAAGTGCGGTCCTTGGCACAGCAGCAGTCTCCCCAGGGAGCTTAGTAGAAAAGCAGAGCCCTACCCTAGAACTTTGGAATCAGATCTGCATTCTACTCAGATCTCCAGGTAATTCACCTGCATATTGAAGGAGGGGAAGCACTGGTCTAACCCGCAGTGGCGTGGCTGTGAGAGAGGACCTGCCTTGCCAGTGTCTGAATGTCGTATTGGCCAATATACCAGTAATCATTAGGGGTGGAGTGGGAAAGATAAACAGAATCTGAAAAGTCCAGATGCTCTCTCCCAGGGTCAAGACAGCAAATCACTTAACTTGTACAGCTTTGACAACTTTCAAATACACTAAACTATTCCGACATAGGGTCGTAATTAATGTGGTTATGCAACTACATTTATGGGAAAGCCTCACGTTTCTTATAAACCCAGGGTCTCCTTACTTGACCTCTTTCCAAGACACATAGCCACAGCAGGTTTGGCTGGAGTCTGTTTGCTGTGAATGAGGCTTGAAAATAGGGCTTCTTCAAGGGCCAGTCTTCCGAACCCCAAACCCACTTACCAACAGTTTCCAAGATGAAAAGCCCCATCTTCTTCTTGGGTACATCCGATCCTTTGTTAGCAAGCTCTCTGTGTTCTCACTTGCTGAGATGGAATACTGGGCTGGATGGTGCACGATGCCAGACCCAGCAGGGCCGTGCAGCTGATTATGGCTGCTACTGCCCTTCTTTTCAAAGAGCGTTTTCTTTTATGCAAGTGGGGAAAGGCCATCTGGGCATGGGTGTTGCTTGGGAGAGATGAGGAGGTCAGTGAGTCTTGAGACCCCCAACTCTGCTCAGTGCTAGGGCTTGGAGAGGCATGAGCCTTTCCTGGAATAGCCTATAGTCTAGGATGAAGGCAGATAAAGTTACAACTTGACACGGTTAGGTGCCCTAAAAACAGGTTACCACTTCAACTGTTCCTGAACCCTAAGGTAAGTCATGGAGAGGGATGGCGTCCAGTGTCATCTTTCCTTACTTCCTCAGTGCTTCTGAACATCTCCTATGTTGCACTCACTCCTTAACCCACAGAGCTTCCTCTCTGTTTGTTAACAGGTTGTGTATATGATTCCTGCTGGGCTGACCTTGCTCGTTGGACTTGACCCTGTTGTCACAGGTATGAATGTTGGATTCTGAATGTAGATAATAAAAGAATGCTTGTGAATGAGTGAATGGATGGTTGTAAAATAGAGGCTTTATCATGTTTACTTTGTAACGTGCTTCTTGAACTCCTTACTTATCTATCTCAGGTGGGTCTACATGTAAAAAATTCACTCAACATAGCTGGTTTGTATTACCCATAGGGCACCTACCTCAATTATGAGCAAGATGTAGCTGCTTTGCCTTTTATGACCCTAAACACTCTCAGCAAATCTTAAGTTGGACAGTTTTATACTATAAAACAGTGCCTTAGAAAAAAATGTATTTTATATTATTTACTAACATTTTCCTATTAATGGGGAATATTAGTCCTGCAAGTTATCCTTTAGTTTCCTTAAAACAGCTTCTACTATTAGGACTTGAAAGTTCTCAGGGCCTTAGAATAAAGACTGGTCCCCACCTGGGTGGGGGCATCCTGTCCCCTAGGTGCTTGGGCTCCTTGTACAGGCCCTTAGAACTCTGTCTACCTCTTCAGTGTGTAAGTCAGGGCTCCATTCACTGCAAGCAAGGAAGAAAAAACTAAACTCAAATGGCTCTAAGCTAAAAAGTAGATGTAATGGGATACTTTGCTGAAAAGGCTAGGGTGGTGCTAGCCCCGGGCCTGGTGGGTGGGACCTTAAACTAGTCTGCACTGGGTTCCACCGTCGGTTGCACAGACTTCAGTCCCGGGCTCCACACGGTAGCTGTGCGGCTCAGCTCACATCTTCACCACACCAAGTCCAGCACAATATAGAATCCACTCCCCTGATGCCTTCACAAAAGGCTCAAGAACTGAGTTGTCAGCCCTGATTTGTCATGTCACCCTGAGCTAAACTGCTGTCATGAATGGATGAAATGCATTGATTGGTTTTGCTTTGGTCCACATGATTGGAGTGTGGGAAGATGGATTCCCAAATAAGGGTAGTCTCGAAAATAATAAATGTCCATTTAAGTTTATGATTAGTGCTTTAATGTCTACGATATCCCTCAAAACAAAACAAGGCAACACCCAGACTATCCTGAATGCTTTGACTGAAAACAGACTACAGCAAAGCCCATACAAGACCATTTTTCTCTGGGATGTGATCCCATGATTTCCATTTTTAGGTAACTTTATTTGGAAGAGTGTCTCAGCAATACACATCTTCCTTTGCATGGCGTGGGCTGTCCGCTTGGCACACTACCTGGTGCTTCATACACAGTGGAACGTCCTACATGAGGAAGAGGGCAGGTGAGTGCTGACTTGGGCTCTCTGGAAAGGGTGGAAAGAACTGAAATCTGTTCCTTCTCTACACCTTATCTGTGTAGTGATTTAGTAACTACACCATGAAAAGCAGGGAAGGCATCTCCTTCACAACCTGAACCTGAGAAATGATGAAACCGCAATCACTTCTCCAGGCAGCCATTGCATTATTATGATGTCACATGGCCATCAGGCAGTGGGACCATGACTCCCTTATGAGCAAGGATACTACATAGTAATAGTCCAGTCTACTAAGGTGGAAACTCCATTGGCATTGATTCCATTCTGGTTCAAGCCAAAATCTGATGACAAGTGTGATCAGCCACCTCAGAGGTCCATCTCCCTGTCATGGCCATTCATTCTTTTCAACGTTTTGCTTCCTCCCACCCAGGTCTCACTAATAGCCCAATTCCTTTCCTCGTTATCCCATTGCTAACATCTGCCAACACCAAGATTTAGAGACCTGTAAGTTAAGCATCACTGGTGAGGTGCTGCTACAGTACAGGCCTGTCCTTGGGAAACAGGATCAGGCTGGGTCAGTCAATGGGGATGCAAAGCAAACAGGTTAAATCACCTCCACCAACTTGAAGCCTGCAAGGTATGGTGAACTCAAAGTGGGGCTTCCAGTGGCACTATGGCCTAACACAATTGTTCCCTACTCTAAGTGAAAGATGAGTGGTTTTAACACATATTTCCAGCATAAACCCATTCCAAAATCATTAGTGTGGCTCAGACAGCACATCATTTCTCTCCGGGAAGATATGACCCAATCTCTGCAACATGTGCTCAAATTACTGATCGGCGCTAATACTGCCTACTGAACACCTAAAACAATGTCAAAATATCTGATCAAATTGAAGTTGTTTTCTTGCTTGCAATATTCCACCCAGTGACATGATTTAGCTGTGCTTTCTTGTTTTATTGGTTTCTTGTTCGTGGGGAACAGCCATGGAGTTCACATTGGCTTCATAAGGTGAAATTTATTTTTATGAAGAGATTTAAGCTACCTGAGAAAAGTAATTTATGACTCATGCCAGACTTGAAAATATCTTGAGGGAAGCCATCCAACAATCAGCAGACTCAAGTGTCATGGAGAGAGTGGGGTGATATGCATCCCATCTGTAGCCGCTTTAGAAACATGAAACGTTTGCTATTTTATAGGGAGCTGATTGGCCTGGTGATTATTACAGCATGGATGAGCCTGTGCCACTGTTCATCAAAGTAAGTTTTCAGATCAGAGATGTTCAAGGTTGGTCAGACCAAGTAGGTAAGTGAGCTTATTGCAACACAAATAAAAACAGGGATCTTTTGAAAGAGGTATTTCCTTCCCTAAGGAAAGCTAATAGCTGGTTGAAAACTCCGTGATCATGAACACTTCCATGAGTGCCCAGCTTCCCACATGGCCCCATGTGATCACAGGGAGTGGCCAGCGGAAAGGTGTTCTTCAGGGAGAAGGAGAGTGGTCTCAGAAAGAAGCTTGGAGATTGAGGGAATAAACTGCAAATTAAAAAAAAAAAATAGTGGGAGTACATATAAAAGAATATTAACATTATAAAACAATAATGATGTTTTGTGGGGCTTAAACCTATAAAGAATAAAGATACATGACAAGAGTAGCTTTATAAGTTGGAAGGTGATAAATAAAGGAGCAGTGCTCTAAGATCCTTACGTTGTCTGGAAAGAAGCAGAAGTGCCAGTGTACATTAGACTCCGGCAAGTCACAGGCTCATGTGGCAGTCCTTAGGATAAACAGCAAAAAAGAAGAGCGAGTATGGACAGCAGAAAAAGAAGAGGTTAGGAAAAATAGGAAGCAGGTGTTTAGAAAAAGAAACCCAAGTATGTGAGAAATTGCATTAAATGTAAATGTTCCAAATATTCCAACTAAGAGTCAAGGATTTTCAATGTGGATAAAAAGATTAAAAACCCACTAAACAAATGCTTACAACATATACCTTAATTATGTAGTACAGAAAGACTGAAAGTCAAAACAAGGAAAAAATACACTTTACAAACACCAAATGAAAGTTAGTATAGCAATTTTAATTTTAAAAAGTAGACTTTAAGGCTAACATTACAGAAAAAGGACATTTTGTGATTATTTTGTTTTAATTTTTTATTTAAAATATTAAAACATATACAAAAGCAGAGAGACTAACATAATGAATCAGACATACCCATCACCTAGCTTAAACAATAATCAATATTTGTCCAATCATTTTTGGTTCTCAGCCCATGCTCAATCCACTGAGCCACACTGGCCAGGGCCCTCAATCATTTTTAATCTATATCACTGTCCTCGCCACACTTACAGATTATTTTGAAATAAATCCCAGACGTCACATTGTTTTATGTGTAAATGTTTCAGTATATATCGTTAAAAGAGAAGCACTTAAAAAAATAACTGCTTTACCATCATCACACACAGAAAATAGAATTCTAGAGTCGAGTGTTCCAGTCAATGTTTACCTTTCCCAGCTGTCTTGTAAATGCTTGTTCCTCTGGGCTGTGTATTTCCAACGAGCTGGTGGGTGGATGAGACCTGGCCAGATTCTGGCGTCTCATTGTGACTACTAAGCAAAACTACTTCACGGGCGGTGGGTGTTATGCACTTCCACCACAATATACACAATGCCTAGCTGTTTCTTCACATGCTGTTAGTCTTTGATGGTCGTTGCCTAAGTCCATGAATTCATCTGAGTCTCAAAACAGCGCTGTTCTAATTATACCATTCCTTGATTATTAGCTGGAAAACTTCTACAAAGAGAAACTTCCACTTAGCAGTTTTTTGAGATACAAATCTTAAGAGGAAAAGGAAAAAAAAAAATGGAGTTGATTCATAATTTTCCAAGTTTTCAAACTAATATCTTTCATGCCTGGGAATTTTCCAAAAGTGACCAAGGAGTTTTGTTTAGGCTGTGAGTGGGGTCACTGCGGAGTCATGGATTTCAACAGCACAGCTGACTGTTTTCAGTCCATCGAAGCTGTCGCCTTTATCGATGCCGCCACTGTCCCTGCTCACCAGGGGCATGTACTCAGGTGTGAATCCTGAATTCTGTCTGACATAGCCCCAGCCATCTCTTACTGCTTTCTGGTGTGACAGAGTGTTCCAGGATAGCGCCGTGCACTTCTCGCCCCAGACCTGCAATCAGCCGTGTGTCCACTGGCCTGGCTGCAGCTGGTGGGTCATGGTGTGTAGAGGCTGCAATCCAGGCACAAGCCGCGCCTGCTGCTGCTGGACGGGCTGTTGGTTCTTTTCAGTGGACAGAGCTAGGAAATTCACATAGGTCCGCAACATGTATATTATAACACACATAAAGATAATCGTTTTACATGTGTACTTAGAAATAAAATGAGTTCATGCTGGTCCTAGCAACTCAAAGAACACAGGTTTACATGTGACCTTGTCAGCAGTCTTCTATTCCCTTTACTCCTTGTCAGGAACCTCGGATCTCAGTGTCCTCAACACCACGCATGGACGTTCCCCACAACACAAGCACAGTCTCAGAGTAGCAATGGTTACTGAGAACAGAGTTTGGGGGTTTTGTTTGTTGTTCTTAGGGAACATCCCTCTAAGGCAGGGGTCAGTACCACCTGAGCTTGGCCTCCTGTCCCCCCACCCTGTGCCAAAAAGGCTGGGGACCGCTGCTCTAAGGGGTGTATATTCAAAGTACTTGGGATGGTTAGTCTGTGTGCTAATGCTAGTAAGTGAGTACAGTTAAATTTATTTTACTTTCATTTCTAGGGATAACTTTATTAAAATATATTTTGTTGTATAATTATGTAAAATAGCTATGTGGCCCCAAAGTCAAATCTACAAAACAAAGTATATTCAGAGAACTACAGCTTCTTGATCCCCCCCAACCCTCTCCCTCTGTCTACAAACTTTTCTCAATTTTATGGCTTATTTTTGCATGGTTTCTTGATGGAGCAAGAATGTGCATTAATTTGAATTCCTGCTTATCTTAGATAAGTCCAGGCACATCATACACAACTGTCCTCTCTTTGATTTTCCCCTTACTACACCCTAGAGATCATCCTGTAGTGCATAAAGACTTTCTTTATTCTGCGGATAGGCCCAGTGTATCTAGTCCTCTGTTTAGACTGTATCCAATCTTCTGCTATTAAATATAACACCGACAGTATATTGTCACAATTTTGAATTTTTACTAGTCAGGTGGTTGAGAAATGGGTAGTTTTAATTTGCATTTTTCTTATTAGGGTCAAAGGTGAGCATACTTTCATATGATTAAGGGCCATTTGCAATTCTTTTTTTCTATAAAATATTGGTTTATCTCTGAGAGATACAGGTTTTACCTGTTTCTAAGGTTGTTAGTCTTCTCTATGTTTAGAAGCTCTTTATACACTATAACTATTAGCCCTTTGTGACATAAACTAAAAAAATATTTTTGCAGTTTCTTATTGTCATTTTACTTTGCTCATGTAAAGTATACTTTCCTTTGCCATGAAAATGTTTTGTTTTTAATGTAACAAAATACATCAGTCCTTTCCCTTATTGCTTCTGGGTTTGGAGTCGTAGGAAATTTTTCTTTCCTCTCAGGGTGTAAAGTAAAGTAAGTTTTCTTCTAACACATGTGTTCACATTGAAATCTTTGACCTCATTAGAATTTGTCCCAGTGTGACAGTAGAAAGAACTGGTCCGAAATCACCTTTTTTCCTTTTTGCTATGTAGTGATCTCAACACACCTTGATCAAAAGTGGACTTAAGATGACAAAGAAAGACACTTTTTAACGACTAAAGATTCATTAAATCAGGAGGGTAAAATAAACCATTATACCAGACACATGATAACCATTCTAAATTTGTATATAACAGCAAAGCCTCAAAATAGATAAAAACTGACAGAACTAAAGTTGGAAAATCTACAGTCATCTTGGGAGACTTTATCAGACTTCTTTCAGTCACTAATAATACAAAAAAACAAACAAACAAAATATAAAGATACAGACGATTTGAGCTAACCGGCACATACAGAACACTGGCACCAAGAACGGCAGAATTCACAGTCTTTTCAAGTACACATGGAAGATTCACAAAAAGACTGCATGTTGGGCCATGAAATAAGACCCAAAAACTTTCAGAGAATGTTCTTTGACCACAGTGCAATTAAGCTAGAAATAGTTGACAAAAATAATAGCCAATCACTGTGTGTTTGGAAATAGAAGTACACTTCCCAATAATATCTGGGTAAAAGAAATCACGTGATTTTAGAGAATATTTTGAATACAATGATAATACTACATATTAAAATCTGGGAAATGCAGCTAAAAAACATGCTTACAGGGAAAATGAGAGCCTTAAATACATATATTACAAAAAAAAAAAAAACAAGGAAGGGTGAAAATCAGTGAGCTAATCTTCCAAGAACTTAGGAATTCTCCAATTCAAAAAGTTAGGAAAGAACACCAAGTTAAACCCAAAGAAACCAGAAGAAAGTAAACACAAACATGGAAACCAATGAAATGAAAAGCCAGCATAAAAAACAGAGGACTAAGTAGGTCGAACATTCATTCTCTGAAATGATTTACAGCACTGTGAAGCCCTGGCAGGACTAAAAATGGAAAATAAGAAGAGTGAACATAGACAAGGAGATACAAATAACCAATTTCAGGTATAAAAAACAAATCGTTATTATCTAGTAGATATCGCAAAATCGCAAGAGAGTATGAACAACTTTTTTGCCAATAAATTTGAAAATGTAGACAAAAATGAACAAATTCATTAAAAAGTACAATTTATCAAAACTGACACAAGAAATACTCAGAACATAAATATTAAAGCAACTGAGTCCATAATTTAAACTTTTCCTAAAAGAAAACTCTAGACCACATGGTATAACTGGAGAATTCTACCTCATATTTAGGGAAAAATAATGCTAAGCTTCAACAAACTCTTCCAGAGAATAGAAAAAGAAGAAACACTTTTCAATTCATTTTATTAGGGCAGAATATCCTTGATACCAAAACTCGACAAGAACATTATAAAAAGAAGAAGAAGAAGAAATTACATGGCGGTCTCACTTGTGACCACAGATGGAAAACTGTGTTTACCCTAGGAACACAGCTAGTTTCATGTTCAAAAAGCAACCAATGTTTCCTACTACAGTAACAGAATGAAAGAAGAAATCAAACTATCTTCTTAATATTTACAAAAAGAGCATCTGATAACATTCAACACCCACTCGTGATAAAAGCTCGTAGAGAAGTGGCACACACAGGAACGTGACCAGAGGAAGGGCATCTATGCCAAAGCATGACACTGAACGGTGAGCAGGCGAAATGCTCCCTGAGGTCAGGAATGAGACAAGGTTTACTGACACCCACTCAACGCTGTCCGAGCTATTGTCCTCGCCAGTACAAGGAGGCAAGAAAAAGAAAGGCCCAAAGATTGAAAAGGAAAAAATTAAATTTCCACTATTCATGGGTAACATGATTGCACACATAGAAAATCAAAAAGGATCTAAAGTTATTTGAGTAAGTGAGTTTAGCATGATTCCTGGATACTAGGTCAATATACTAAAATCAACCGCACTCTTATTAGCAAGTAATAGAAAATAGTAATAACAAAGTTACCATTCATAGTAACATAAAAAATAAATCAACTCCCTAGGAATAAATCTAGCAGAGACATACAAAATATCTACACACAAAACCATAAAGTATTATGGGAGAAACTCAAGAAGACCTAAATATTAAAATAAGAAGGAACTAAGTAATTGTCCTATGGCAGTATAGGCTAAACCTATTATTGGCGAAAGGATAAAGTAGTGAAACAAAATAGAATCTAGAAACAGATCGATGCATCCAGGGACTTACGACATAGTCGCACTGCAGAGTAAGGAAGAAAGGCAGTCTTTATAATAAAGAATGCTGGAGCATTTGAACACCCATGAGGGAAAAAAGGAAAACAACCCCTACCATACAACTTCCAGAAAAATGAATTCCATGTGGACTATAGATCTCCTGTGAAAGCAAAACAATAAAACTTTTAGAGAAGATAAGATTTTCAAGACCTTTGGGAGGGAGAATTTTCTTATATAGGACACAAAAATCATAAAAAGATCAATTTTAACATTGCTTAATTAGTCAACGATTTCAGTTCCTCAAAAGACATGAATGGGAAAAGCTATCTGCAACACATATAAACAACAAAGATTTGCCTTTAGAATAAAGAATTCATAAAATCAGTAAGTTATATTTCAATAAAAAATGTTTTTAAAAAGGGATCATACAAAAAAATAACGATTTTACCAAATTCTGTTTTTATACTTACTTCCAAAGCAATCTGTAATTTTACCGGGATTTTTATTTGTAACAATTTTTGTGTCTTTGCAGGCATCCAGCGGGTGGAAGAGCTCAGCTGGCTGGGGCCACTGTGGTTGCCCTCCTCCCGTTCTCTGCCTGGGCCTACATATACGCCAACGAGGAGGTGCGCTCCGCCTGGCCAACTCACTGTAAGACAGTGATCTAAGTGAATCCTGTTCTTAAATGGAGAGTCTCCGCTTTTTTAAACATGGAGTGTATTTTCAATCCCAAGAGCTTTGCAAGGCTGACTACTATACAGCCCAGGGCTGGAAGGGACTGCTGAGAGACAGGTCTGACATGCCATTGTGTCAGTGTGCAGTAGAAAAGGCAGTCAAAACAAAGCGAAGAAATATGAATTCTAACTCTGTTTCTTCACTGCACGTGTGACTAGGGCAAATATTAAAGCGCTTCCTGTTTCTTTACCTATAAAACAAGATTAATACTACCGGTACAGTTGCAAGGATTAAAGCAGCAATATGAGCGCACTCTGGAAATACAAAGTGCTCACAGAGGGCTGCACGTGGCTAAAACAGAGGGAAGCAGGGTTTGGTTAACGTGACAGAAACAGAGGCTCATTACATTTCACTGGTTCAGTGCCATGATCTGAACGAGAACTCCGGATGGACCAGCAAGCATGTCTTAAAAAGAAAAGAATGTTAGATAGAATAAAAGAATTTGGAACCAAAAAGAAAACAGGGAACATTAATTACAGTAAAAATGAAAACTTAAGACCAAAATTGATAAACATTTCTTAAAACTGCAGATTTTTCAATTGTAGATTTTGTATCTAAATATGGATCAAGTATTTCCAATGAAGTTAGTGCCCAAATGGATAAGTTATAAGTATAAAATATATACCAGATTTTAGTATTAAAAATGTAAATTTTTTTATTTTGATTACCTGTTGAAATATTTGAGATATACTGCAGTAAATAAATTATATTATTAAAGTTCATTCGATCTGTTTCTATTCACTTTTTAAACATGACTGCTGACACATCTAAAACCCCTGCTGGGGCTCACACTCTTCCTGCTGGCAGCACCGCTACGGCGTATCTAGAGAGTATCTGCAGAGCACTGTTAGTGCACAGGCCGCCGCCCGACTCCACAGCCCAGACACTGCTTCATGAGAGTCAGGAACTAGTTCGCTCAGCAAGTGTGAGCACCAATCATGTGTCAGGAGAGTGAAAATGAGCCTGAAAAACTTGCCTCTGTTTTTATTGAGTTTTCTATTATAAACGTTTGGAGGAGGCATGCACGTGTTTTGTTTTAGTCAGAAACAAACAAGCCACTGGTCAGAAATTCTTGATCGAGATTTAGATAAGGTAAAGTGATAAAAAATCTCGTTGATATTAAAGCAATTAAAGTATAATTTATTTTAAGGGTCAAGAAAATAAAGAATTTCAGTGTTCCAGTATATATTTAGTTTGTATAATATTTATGGCTTTTATATCTTTTAGTATAACTATTAAGGTCATATATGAAGAAATGGACTTAATCACAAATTCTGTATAGGACCTACCTACCCATCCTCCAAGTGATGCTTGATTCTGTGCTTAAGAGACGGTGAAGTGACAGTTTGAAAAAAAGAAATTCTGTTTGAGACACTTTCATCACACCTGTATGGCCCCCATCACACCGAATTCTGTGAACACACAGTTCCTTTTAAGTCTCTGTAAGTGCATAAAAGGAGGGTACTGCTTTTAATTGCTTCTAAACTCCACTTTTCAGGTGCATGTAAGTATTGTGGTAAGTTTAATATTCCTGCTGTCAAAGCCTGTTCCTCACTTCCAGTCTTTTCCTGCCACTGTCTCGCTTCTACACCAGCCTCGCGGTATCTACCGCCTGGACTGAGACACAGGTCTCACCACGCAGCACCACGCAGCGCCCCATGCGGGAGCCCGAGGGCTCTTCGCACTGTGTGCCGAGATAAATCCCAACTCTGGGCTGGTCACCCATGCCTTTTCTCCCCGTAGCCCAAGCTTAACCATTTCCTGCTTTATTGCTTTTAGACACTCTTCATAGCATTACTTGCCTCTCCTGAATTCTGCATATCCTTCCACGCCTCTGCTTACATTATTCTACTTGAAATACACTTCCATGTCCATTTAAACCATTTTTCTTTCTTCTTCAAGTCATTCCGAATCCCCTCAAACAGAACTAAATTCCTGCTCCACATTCCCACAGTCCTGTCTTCACACATCTGTATCTAGGGATCTGCCTGCTCACCATCAAAGTTGGTGAGTGAGGAAGTACATTACAGCCACCTCTCTAGTAAGCTGAACAATGGCCCTCAAAGATCCAGGCCTTAATCCCCAGGGTATATGAATATTACCTTATACAGCAAAATGGACTTCACAGATGTGATCAAGTTGAGGCTCTGGAGATGAGATGATCCTTGATTACCTGGTGGGCCCTCAAAGTAACCACAATTGTGGGAGACAGAGAGAAGAAACACAGACAGAAGAGGAAAAGGTGATGTGACAACAAAGCACAAAGAGATTTGAAAACGCTACCTTGTTGGCTCTGACAATGGAGGAAGGGGCCATAAGCCAAGGACTGCAAGAAACGCAGCTCCAGAGGCTGGAAAAGGGAAGGAAACGGACCCTCTTCCAACCCCCAGAGAGAGCATGGCCCTAACACCACCGTGATCTCAGCCCAGGGACAGTAATTTCAGACTTCTGACTCCAGAACTGGAAGAGAACAAATGAGTGTTACTTGAGCCACCACGTGTGTGGTCATTTGTCACAGTAGCCACAGAAAACAAAAATGCCTGTATGCCCCCATTATGCCTGGCTACGCAGCAGGCACTCATGTTGACTCATGTACTGGTTTACCTCCTGCTGTGGTAAAGCCTCGAATCAAACTTCCTCTACACTTCAACAGTCCCCATTGGCCGTCTAGTACGTAATAAGCCCTAGCACACATGACAACGGCATTAACAGGTCCCACTGATCTACGAAGAGAGTCAGGTAAATTCACCTGGCTGCTGTCCTCACCAGCACTAGCTGGTGGCCCAAAGAGACCACAGGAGCAGGCATAGAGCTGCATGGCACTGGCTTCTGCTTTGGCTGGAGTCACAAGAGGACCACATACCTTCAAAGGTCCTTCTTACAGCCTCCCATGGGAGGGCACACATTCACCTGTGTGAAGGGGAGCACCACTAAGTCACCTATGAAGCAACTTGGTAGCTTTGGTCTACAAAATAGGAACACAAGTCTATAAAAGTACAATATGATGGGTACTCTGAGCAAAAACACGTCCACAGCTCATTTGCATAGCAGGGTTAAAAGGAAAAGCTTTACCTGAGCTTATTTTTTTATTATGAATTTTAAGTTATATAGCTAATACATGAGCATATTCTCCTTGTACAAAGTAAAAAAAAATTGTTTTAAACTCAGGTAAAGCTAAAGGAAAGTCTGATTTGAGGACTGTATCTCACCCCCGGCCCCCAGGGTCTCCTCCCTGGCTCACACTCCTTTATCTTTTCCAATCTCAGCACTGGACATACGGCCCAGAGACAACATTCAGAGTGTCTCAGGAGCTGACACACACTGAAGCTGTGAGCACGTTTTGGTATTCCAACAGAAAAAAAACAAGGACACTGAGGACTTCAGGGTGGGGTAGGGGAACAAAAACACAAACCAAGTCATCTTCCTCCTAGAAAGATAAAATAAATCAGACTGAAAGTGGAAAAGGTTTTTCCCTCCTGTAATTCATAATCCTGTCTGTGACTCGGCCTCTCCCTCTCAACACCATCCTGTCCGGATAGACGTGAACGGTGCCGAAAGCCTGGCTGTCCGGGGCGGTCTCAATAACTCCTTCCACGTTGACATGGTGCACGCCAAAAGGGTCCTCGGAGTAGCCGCCATCATGCGTGTGACCAGCGAAGAAACACACCACACACTCGTGAGACCAAATGACTGCAAGGGCGTCTCTGTAATTCCAGGCCAGGCACACGGTGTCAGAGGCACTTGGGTAAATGGGAAGATGGCCTGTTCATTAAGGAGAAGAGTGTTACGAGCCAGTTAGGATACACCCCTTTCACAAAAATTAATGGCTAAAAACTAGTACTCAGAAACATAACGTATACTGCTCTCTTGTTATGGACTGAGACCAGCCAGAATTCACACAGATGAAGAACCAGGTCATCTACAGCCATGTCTCTGGGGCATAAAAACGGAGACAGTTCACACACAAGGGCAGAGAGGCCCCAGGAGAGACAGAAGCCCCGAGTCCCAATAGGTACATCAAGGGAGACTGAGGGCATCCTATGCAGGGCAGTCTGCAAAGGCAGCCAGAGTCCGGTAAATGTGGTGCTAGAGTCCAGTCGCACTGATTTCCTTAAGTATACAAGTATTATATACACACAAAGAGGGGCTCTTAGGTAAAAAACACATTAGGATGGGCCAGTGAATTATGTCATTTTTATAAACACTCAATGTTTTATAAAGAACTGATCAATGCCGCTTTAAACACCTCCAGGAGAACAAGGCAGCCACAGCCATTTTACCATTTTAGCCAGATGAGGAAACTGAACTATAGTGGCAAACACTCACACTAGGTCCCACAGGACGTATGTGGAAGTAGAGCCAGGAGACTTTCAAATTCCTGCTGCCAAGACATGTATGAGGCCACAGCACAGATTAGGCCACATCTTCGCTCTGAAGTACAGGTACAACAGCTCACTGGGTTTTGCTTCCTCCCACTAGATCACTTTTCTGTTACTGTGTATTTTTATTCTGCATATTTTTATTCTGCTTAATATCTACTAGTTTATATTATAAGTAAAAAAAGAAGGGGGCTAACAGTGCATATTTGCACACACACACACATTCAAGCCACGCAGGCTGCGACAGGGCTAAGTGTCCAAAGAGGCTGTGTAACTTTCCAGATTTAGACACCAGAGTAAAATCATCTATTAATCACAGATGCTCCCTTCTCCTCGGAACCCTGGACTTCCAGGACAGAACCAGTCCTCCGAGCTTTCCTCCAACCTCAATGGCTACTAACGCTCACTCTCCTTTGCTGGTTCCTCATTTCCCCAGTATCTTATTAGAAGTGCCTGAATGCTTGGTTCTTGGGCTTCACTTCTCCGTCTGCACATAACAACTTGGTGATCTCTTAGTAGTGTACATATGTAGTTTTAAATATCATCTGTGGCCTTTCAATTTCCACATTTATACATCCAGTCCAAACTTCAATTATGAATTTCAGATCCATTATGTCCAAACTGCTTACTTGACATCCCCACTAACGTGTAACAGACACCTGAAAGTTAGCATTCTCAAACTTGAACTCCTGGACCCTCCACCAAAAACCTCCTCCTGCTGCAGTGTTCCCTGGCTCAGCAAGTCTGTCCTTCCAACTTCATGGCCACAATTTTAGAATTAGACAAAATGATATCTGAGTAGCCAAAAGGAAAGTGAAAAAGCAAACGAAAAGAAAGTTTCTATTGAGTCATTTAAAACTTTGTTGAAGAAAACCTGGGACACTCAGTTGTTAGAGATGTGTTCACAAAGTTGCTACGGTTACAGAAAACAGAAGACATTTAAGAGACGGATGCTGCAGGTAAGGGCACTGACATAAAAAATGAGGACACGGGACAGAGCGGGAAAGGGGCTGAGATACAAAACATGGCCTTTCTAGTCTCAGTTCTGTCAGTGGCTGTGTGGTTTTGGTTTAAGCCTCTTCTGGTTCAGTTTCCTTATCTTTAGAATTACAGTTTTGACCGTATCATCTCAAGGTCCCTTTTAGCTCCAGGGCTCTCCAAGGTAACAAGTACGAGCCAGCAGTGAAGAGCTACAAGGCAGAGACAAGTCAGGAAGTGTCCCACTTTTTAAGACCACTCATTGTCAAACCAAAATAGTGTCACAGCATGCCAATAACCCCTGACAGTACCTTACACTTTCCAAGTCTTGGATGACATTTGAAACACTGACGGGGGCAGAAACACCCCTAACTCCACCTATATGTCCTTACTACATCAGTGGAAGGCAGTAAGTAAAAACTGCGTATGTAGATAGAAACCGACTTGTATATCATCGACTATCTGGACAGCCTGTCGTTTGCAAACGCTTTTCACATTCACAGTCTCATGTGGGGCAATACTGAGAAAACCACAGTTTGCAGGTTGGACATTTGCCCAGAGTCACACAGATCACAGATGTTACGAGCCAGAATGGTATTCTGTCCCTAGGACCCTTAGTCCAGTATTCTTATCCATTATACCACATCAATTAGACCCCTAAAACAAGGGATCTTCGTGTATACATGCATGGACTACACTCACACCTGAGTGTATTTTAAGCACCTACAGATTCCTACAATCTCTGATGGCAGCATGTCTGTAAAAATGATTCTGAATGAAAACAAATTACGGCCATGCTCACTTCCAGCTATGTCTCCAACACTCACTCCTGTTATACCTGCTTTCCTTTCATCCCGGCAGCAGGGGCCTCTGCTTGGTGGCCACTGCACTCAGGTAGGCCTCCTAAGGTTGAGATTTGGGATGGGGCCTGAATTTAATTCTTCATTTAAATTTTACATGTAAATTGATCCCATTTGGGGAAATTCTACTATGAAAACGAAAAGGCCAACTCACAGGCTCTAGTATTTGGCAAGATGTTTTTGTTATTTTACAATTCAATTCTTCCTTCACTCAACTCAGAGTAAATCTCATACTCAGATTATTTTTCTTGATAAAAAATCAGACTTTTTCTCAATAAAAAAATTTAAACTCACCATCCATTTTATATAAGAATATGTTTTAAAATTTAACTTTTCCCATTCTGTAAAAAGTTAGTATTTAACAAATCATTTAAATACTTACTCACGATCACCACCTTTTCTTGATTTCTGTCAGAGAATGTAAGGACTTCATTCAACCAGTCCAGCTGTTCTTGGCTGAATCCTCCATTAAACTGGACAAACTGAGGCTCGGAAAGCCCTAAAATGAATTCTGCCCGTTAGATCCATCAAATATCACTTTCTTCTCATTAGGGCATTGAAACTTAGCTAATATGGGTATACTTCTCTCTAGGAACACTTGGCAGCAATTAAGTTAAAACAGGAAACCACCAGAATTTAGAGCAATATTCAAATAAATCATACTGTATCTTTTTCCTAGTCTTTGGCATTCCTCTGCTCACTTCACTAGCTTCCTATTACACTGAAAGTAAAATAGACTCTTTACTGTGTCCGCTGAACTACTCCGAAATCTCCTTGCACACTGGCTCTCTCCTGTGTTCAGGAATGCCAAAGTCTCACTGGGCGTAGTGCCTCTGCATTTATTTCTCCTCTGTCTCAAGTATTCTTCCCAAGGCTGACTCCCTCCTTGTCATTCAGGGTTCAGCTTAAATGTCTTTGTCCGTGGAGCAGCTCTCTCTGACCACCTGAACTAAAACAGTCCCCCTTATTTTCTTGGTAGCATGTGTCACTGTGGAAACAATCTTCTTACTGTGTCATTGACAAACAGGCCTGCCTACTTGCTTTTGTTTCCTCTACTCTATGCACTAAAAAAGTGATATTGTCCACACTGCTTACAGCTGTAAACAGCTAAACTCTAGAAAAAGTGCTCAGCCCAGAGTAGGCATTCAGGTATCTGTTAAAAGAAATTTTGAACCAGCTGCAACCAATCCATGTACCATGAGGCCTGTGAGAAATCCTGACCCTGAACAACAGCGACAATAAACTTTTACCTTCATCATCCATCTTCCTGCTGAATAATAGGTAGCTGAAGAATTTAAAGACAATGTATTAGATTCTCAGCTCAAAGGAATAATTCACCTTGAGGACTATTCAATTCCATATTTGGATTGTGCTCCTTCAGCATCTTCAGACACTGCTGGTATTTTGGAGAAGACTGATCCACGCCCAAGACACTCAAATCATAAGCATCGAGTAAAATGAACCGGAATTTAGGGAACGGAGAAAAATGGTAAGCGTAATAACTCCCTGTAGGCACAGTCTCAGGATGATGTACAATCTGGTCTTCTAGAAACTTTGTGTTCAGTTTAGAGTTTGTTAAATACTCTCTGCTGAAGTTATAGAATTCATGATTTCCCCATGTGTGGTGCACTGGGACTTGAAGCATTTGAAACACACTCATAACAAGTTCTAGTGACTTCTCTGATGCTTTATACTGCGCATTATAGCCGTCAATGATATCTCCCAGCTGAAGTACACAACAGGGCTGGCTGCTTTCTTTATTCCAGTGTTCAATAGCATCCTGTAAGTGCACAAGACTATGTCTGTAGTATCTTCTTCTGTTTCCTTGGTAATTATAGCCGTCTTCTAAATTAGCATACTGAATATCTGCTATAACTCCGAAGGAGAAAAGAAGTCCTGAACTCTCACTTACGGTTCCAGAACTGGGCTTATCATCCATAACCTCCAAACAGGTTTCTAAATAAAGTAAAAAAGATAACTATGTTATAATCACCTTAATTTTCTAATGGTAAAGTGAGCATGAAATGTAATAGTTAATCCACTAGGAAGCTTGGTAGAGAGGAAAGTACAGGGGCTTTCCAGTCTGCTGGTCTTAGGTCTAATTATCAAGCCCTTGAATTGCTTCCGTTTTCTTATCTGTG
>VMDR010004398.1:0-60553 GCA_007922815.1 Macrotus californicus | reverse complement strand
GTGTTCATTTATGCTAGTACCATACCATTTTGATTATTACAGCTTTTTAAAATATTTTGAAATCAGATATGTGATGCCTCTAGCTTTGTTCTTCTTTCTCAAGATTGCTTTGGCTATTCAGGATCTTTTGTGGTTCCATATGATTTTTAGAACAGTTTATCTTTATTTTTGTGAAAAATTTGATTGGAATTTTGATAGGGATTACATTGAATCTGTAGATCACTTTGGATTGTATGGACATTTTAACATTCTTCCAACCCAAGAATGGGCCATCTTTCCACTTATTTGTGTCTTTGTCAATTTCTTTCATCAATGGCTTATAGTTTTCAGTGTGCAGGTCTTTCACCTCCTTAGTTAAGTTTATTCTTAAGTATTTCATTGTTTTTGATGCTGTTGTAAGTGGGACTGCTTTCTTTATTTCTGTACCACCTCACGTCTGTTATGGAGGCTATTATCAAAAAGACAAGAGATAATAAATGTTGGCAAAGATGTAGAAGAAAGGAAGCCCTTGTACATTGTTGGTGGGAATACCAACTGCTGCAGCCACTATGGAAACCAGTATGGAGCTTCCTCAAAAAGTTAAGCATAGAATTACTGTATGATCCAGCAATCCCACTTCTAGGTATATCTCCGAAGGAAGTAGAACCAGTATCTCAAACGGTATCTGCACTCCCATGTTCATTACAGTATTATTCATAATAGCCACACATGGAGACAATGTGTCTGCTGATGAATGGATTAAAACATGGGATGTACATATATGTGTATGTGTGTATCTCAGATGAATGGCTAAAGAATGTGACCTACACACACACACAGGAATACTATTCAGCCATAAAAAGAGGGAAATCCTGCCATTTGTGACAACACAGATGAACCTGGAGGGCATTATGCTAAGTGAAATAAGCCAGACAGAGAAAGACAAGCACTATATGGCATCACATACGTGTTAAATCTAAAAAAAAATCCTATTCCATAGAAACAGAAACGGAGAGTAGAACAGTGGTTGCTAGGGGCTGGGTGGCGGGATGGGGAGATGGGAATAGAGAGAGAGATGTAGGTCAAAGGGCACACACTTTTAGTTATCGGATGAATACATCCTGAGGAACTGAAGTGCAGCATGGTGACTGCAGTTAATAATAAGATAGTGCATACTTGAAATTTGCTGAGAACATATCTTACCACACACAAAGAGTGAATTACATGAGGTGATGGATGTGTTAATTATCTTGATCTTGGCAATCACTTCCCAATGCATATGTATATGAAATCATCACATGGTACATTTTAAATATATACAATTATATTTGTCAATGATTCTTCAATAAAGCTGGGGGGGAACCTAAAGGCTGAGTATAAACTCGTGACATGAGTAAAACTGCTGAATCAATGCTTCAGTAATTGAAAATAACACAACTGACCAAATCACGTGTTGGAACATTAACATATATTCCAATGAAATATCCCCGAAAGGTCCTTAAGTCCACGTTCCCTAGGTGAATACTGTGATCAAATAGTCACTCATTTTGCAGTGTTTTAAGCCTAAATTATTTCTTCCCTTTACTGACCTTTCTATCCCATAATGAACTGATTCAGTGGTATACCCTCTTTAATTAAAAAAAAAAAAAATTCTCTTCAATTTACTTTCAAATGATGACTTACAGCCATTCAGGAATGTTACGTGTTTTCTCTAAAATTCCAGGGATGAAATGAGTTTCTGTACCTGGATCTCCTGAAGATGCTTCAAACTCTCTCTCCGTCCTTTGAATACATTCTTTCTCCCAGTTTTCTGCATTAATGGCATCACCATTCACCACCCTTCACACTAAAACCTGCAGCATCAACAGCCCTTTATTTGGCACATCGGGGACCTACTCGATTTGCAGTGAAGCGCAGGAAACATGCCGCTCCGTGTGAAGTAGCTGAGGAGTGATGGGTAAGAGGGGCAACTATGCACAGGCTGAATAGAGTTAGCCAGTTAAGCTTCTATGTCGGCAAAGCAAATAAGCCCCAGTGGTTTCTTATTTCGTGTGAAGTGTCTGGACCTGTACCATTTCAGTACAGTAAATAACCTTTGGTGTGGAAAAGGAAACTCTAGAACTCACAGCCTACACCAGTAATAATTAAGAACTAACTATATGGCATTACTTGGCGTTACTCTAAAGGATGCCATATCTTTTTAATGCCTATGCAAAATGTAATGCCCAAGTTAAAATGTCTGGTAACAGCTTTTGTAAGATAACCACTTTGGAAATTTTTTCCTCATCATTGCTTTTGCACCATGTGTCCAGATAATACTGTATTTTCTTTAACATATTTAATATTAAAATGTGGTCTAAATATTTAACATTTTCTTGCATGTATCAAGTGTTATACAAAGTAATACATTTTTACACGTATAAACAGACTGAACGAAATGGAGCAAATTTCAGTACCATATTGTGTCATGACTGAATTATAAAGATTTTACATAATTTCAGCCTTTGGACTATTGAAGCCCTGACCCTCAATTTGCCTGTATTTGGGGGTGAGGTCTTCAGGAGGTAACCAAGGTTAAACGAGGTCATAAGGGGGGGGGTCCCTGATCCGATAGAAAGAGATAACTTCCTCCCTGCCCAGCACACACACACGAAAGGCCAAGTGAGGACAAAGCTGTCTGCAGGCCAGAAAGAGTCCTTAGTAGGAACCAGCTTGGCTGGCACCTTCATCTGGGGCGCACAGCCTCCAGAACTGTGAAACAATAGATGCGTGTTGCTGAAGCCTGGTCTACAGTATGGTGCGTGACAGCCCGAGCTGAGTGACACAGGCCAACTCAAGTTTGTGGGGGTGCGTTCGTGGGTTCTTCTCTGGGCTGCATTATCAGAAAATTACATATAAAAACTGTATTTTGGTAGCAGGCTGCTCATCCTGCAAGCTGGTAGTCCAAGGCTTAATACCTTGTTTATAGATAGTCAGGATTTCTTCCAAGTGTGCAAGGCGGAGTCTGATTGCGAACCACCAAGCTCAGCATCTGAGAATGTAACACAGTCCTGACTTCATGTGTTAGTGTTTGTCAAAAGACAGTCATTGCAACTAAATGCAGTGTGGTACCCTGGACTGGACCCTGGACAGAAAGAAGACATTACGAAGTATGGATTTTAGTTAATAGTAATGTTTTGATGTCTGCTTCTCAGTTATAGCAAATGTACCCTCGTAATGTTAAGATGTTTACAATGAGGGAAGTGGGTGTGGGACCTCTCTGCACTGTTATTGCAACTTCTCCGTAAATCTAAAATTACTTCAAAATGAAAGAGCTTAATAAAAAGAAAGCCATTGTTTTTACTGGTTGACCTCCTAAGTGCCACACATGTAAATGTGGAAGAAATTTATGTTAATCCATACAACCAGGTCTGTTTTTATATATTGGAGTTTGGCATTAAGATTTATTTGCAAAAAGGCAAATTGTCTAAAAAAAACCCCATTAACCAATAGAGTGAAGTCCAGACTCATCTAAAAGAAATGTCTAAGGACCATTAACCAATAGTGAAGTCAACACTCATCACTGGCACAATGCAGGGAAGAGAGCAAAGGCTTTGAAGCCAGACAGATGTGGGGTCTGACCCTGGGGTCCACCACTTCCTGTACAAGTTGGGCAAGCTTGTCGAGTTTTCTGAGTCTCGGTTTTCTTGTTAGTAAAATAACACTGAAGACGCCCAACAAAGTCAGCTCGCTGGCCATCCCACGGTCTGCCAGGTCTCTGGTCACCTGGCTCGGCCTCCCCCCAGCCTTTGCCCTGGCACTCCCCTCCCGCACCCTAACCAGAGCCATGCTGACCTGCTCACTGCTCACCCTTCACCTGCCAGGCCTGCTCACTGCTCCAGCTCTTGTTCCCTCTTTCCGGAACATCTGTACAGATGTTTCACATCTGGCTATATCCAACTCATCACCATCTCTAATAGGCTGATACAGACTCCCCCAGGTGAAGTGTGTACTGTGTTCTGTGTATGCTCCTACCCCACCCCTGATCTTTCAAAAAGGACCAGAGGCAGTCCTAAATCAGCAGTCACTTAATCCGCCCTCCCTGCTCCCCCGTGGTCCTCCTAGAGCTCTAACACACTCACCCTAATCACTTCTTCACATACCTCTCCCTCCACTAGACCATGCCATCGATCTTTAGGGATGAGGACCGGCTCCTGTTCCCAGCTCTCTGTCCAGCAGCTGACACACAGCAGGCACTTCTTGTTGGCAAATGATTGAGACTTTTGCCCAGGAAATGAATCAACTATTTTTTTTTGATGCTTACTATTTATTGCACCACACGGGAGACTTTACGAAATACATGGCAGACTCCTACTTAACATCTTCACAAAAGATTTTCATAGGCAGCTAGTACTTTAAGGATAGGATGAACTGTTTTGGCCACTCTCTCCTAACAACTATTGGTACACACACTGGCTGCCCAGGTTACACACAAACACTGCTTGGTATCCTGTATCTTATCCAGAGGGCAACATTTTAATATTCACTCTGCCACGTTCGGATGCCAAAGAACCTAAGTGCTCAGGAAGAAGCTAAACATGAAAACTTTTCAGGTAGCCTAATTATCTTTAAATTTTAAAGGATATTCCCTTTAATAAATTTTCCCTAAATCTTAGGGCAAAATTCAGATGGAAATCAGAGAGCAGTCTTTATGTTCACATAGTTTTGTCAATAACTGGTTATTTCTCTGTCTTTGAAAGGAAAATGAATGAACCACAATCACATTTGTGGTTTGGCATGTCATGGCCTCTCATAAATCGGGCCCAATTTCTGCTGGGGTCACTGGGAATGTGCTCCGTGACACACAGCCCATGTGTCAAGTCCACAGCACAGTAGAGATCCCCATGGGAGGTGGGGCTGGAGGGACTGAGAGCTGCTCCTGATAAGGTGCTTCTTCAAATACAAGTGCCAGAAGTCCAGGGAAGACCTGCCTGGACGACAGCACAGTGGGCTGTGCACCCTCATTGGCTGCATGAGATCTGCCATGGTGCCTAAAGAGACTGCGAGGCAAGACACGGGGTCTAAGTGGAACAGAGAAGAAAAGTATCTCCAGGAGTCCCAGCCAGAAACTGCTGGCTGTCATTAGTGTCGTGCGGACCTGTATGCATCCCCTGGTGCCTACAGAGTTGTCCCCAGTTATGCCCTGCCTGGCCTTCGTGAGCTTCACTACTCAATATGGCCCACATGGATAATTCCTCCAAAGTTCTTGAATGCCCTCACTTCTCTGGTCTCAACCCTACAGCCCCTTGCTCAGTCTCCCAGTGGCCTTTCCTGCTGTTGCAGTTCAGAGCTGGGTGGTGATAGAGGAAAACACGGGGCTGCGTGGAGCTGGGCCACAGAACGAGCCTCGCTCTTCCCTCAGTGGAGGCAGGCAGGCCTTCCACTTGTCTCTGGTGAGTCCGTTCCTCCCTCTATGCCCCTTGGACTTCATTCCAGAACTTCATCCCTCTCCTCAAGCCTCCTGCCCAACTGCCTTCTCCCTCGTCCTCAGTAGAAAACCTCAACTCTTCCTCACAGAGAAGATGAGAATGTCAGACTCCCCTGCTCCCAAGTATCCTCCCCGCCCTCTCCTTCAGCCAGTTTCTCCAGACTCCATCCCCCTAACTTTACCTGGATGCCTCAGGTCCCTGTCTTCTCCCAAAGATCCTCCCTGCCCAGAGCCTGGCCTCCATCTGGGCTTTTGATCCACCCCTTCTTGCCAACGCTCTCCTCAATAACCTACATGCTCTGTTGGTCTTCGTACCTTTCCTGTCGACCATAAACACGAGGCCAGCCTCCCAGTCCTAAGAACAACGCTCCCTTCCCAGTCTAGAGCTCACCCTCCCTCTGGGCCCTCCCCTCCACTTCTCATATAAGGTTCTCAAACAGCTCACATTTCCTATCTTCACTTTCACCTTCCTTTCACTTCTCAGACCACTATGACACCTTTAAATTATAAGAGTTATGTGTTCATTGTAGAATTTTTTGGTGATAACAAGCCAAAACACGAGAATGCAAAAACTGTGAGGGCCCATGCCATAGAACAGACAGTGGTAATGTGTAGGCATAGAACTCTGGTCTCTTTTCTGTGCACACATAAATGATCGTGGATCAGGTAAAATATTACATATTACAGGTGCATGTCTTTTCTGCAACACAGAACTAGTGGACACTCCCAGACGCTCCTCCGCATCGGTCCTTACTGACCCCCTTCCTCTGATGGCTCCTTCGATGTTGGTGCTCCTCACCCTCAGGCTTTGCTTTCCATTCCCTCACAGCACATGTTCCCCCTTCCCTCCTGGGTACACACACCACCGAGGCATGAGTCCCATCTCTACCTGCATCTCCAGCCCTGCCCCTCCTCTCCTGGTAACTCCAGATGCCTCTCCTATGCTGCCCTCTGCACACCCTGACTTGGACGTCCCAGGCCCAGTGCAAACTTTGCATGCAGAACAAAGGTCAGCATTTTTTGCCCCTGCACCTGTGTCTGCATTTTCTTTCTCTGTTAAGAGCAACATGTTCTCCCAGTTAAAGAAGCCAGCAAGCAAACAACAGAAACATCACACATTCATGTGCGCACACATGTGCGCGTGCCCCTCCCACAGAACAGAGCTGGGCCTTCTCTCAGGATCCCTCCACTCTCCTCTCCCTGCTGCATGCACCCTGTCTGTTCTAGGCCCTATAGGTTTTACATTCCACATCTCTCTCAAACAAGTCTTTCCCTCTCCCTCTCCTCCTGTTTGAGTGTTGACACCTTTGTCTACCTCGGGATATATTCTTTTCTAAAAAATATTTTATTGATTATGCTATGACTGTTGTCCCAATTTTTCCCCCTTTGCCCCCCTCCACCCCTTACTCCCTCAGCCAATCCACACACCATTGTTCATGTCCATGGGTCACGCCTGTAAGTTCTGTGGCTACTCCATTTCCTACACTGTACTTTACATCCCCATGGCTATTCTGTAACTACCTCATTGTACTTCTTAATCCCCTCAACTCTTCATCCATCCCCCCATAACCCCCTCCCATCTGGAAACCATCAAAACACTCTCTGTATCCATGATCTGTCTCTGTTCTTCTTGTTTAGTTCGTTTTTTGGATTCAATTGTTGATAGATACGGATTTATTGCCATTTTACTGTTCATTGTTTTGATCTTTTTTTTCTTAAATAAATCCCTTTAACATTTCATATTATAATGACTTAGTGATGATGAACTCCTTTAGTTTTTTTTCTTGTCTGGGAAGCTCTTTATCTGCCCTTTGATTCTAAATGATAGCTTTACTGAATAGAGTAATCTTGGTTGTAGGTCCCTGCTTTTCATGACTGAGTATTTCTTGCCTGTCCCTTCTAGCCTACAAAATTTCTTTTGGGAAATCAGCTGACAGTCAAATTGGAACTCCCCTGTAGGTAACTAACTGCTTCTCTCTGGCTTTTAAGACTCTCTCCTTATCTTTAAACTGGCATTTTAATTATGATGTGTCTTGGCATGGGATTCTTTGCATCCATCTTGTTTGGGACTTTTGGTGCTCCCTGGACTTGCATGTCTATTCCCTTTGCCAAATTAGGGAAGTTTTCTTTAATTATTTTTTCAAATAGATTTCCAATTTCTTGCTCTTTCTCTTCCATTCTGGCACCCCTATGATGCAAATGTTAGAACGTTTGAAGTTGTCCCAGAGGCTGCCTTCACTATCCTAATTTTTTTGGATTCTTTTTTCTTGTTGTTCTGACTGGTTGTTTTTTGGTTCCTTATGTTCCAAATCATTGATTTGATTCTCAGCTTCATCCACTCTACTGTTGTTTCCCTGTAAATTTTTCTTTATTTCAATTAGTGTATCCTTCATTTGTGACTGGATCTTTTTTATGCTGTTGAGGCCCTCACTAAGTTTCTTGAGCATCCTTATAAATAGTGTTTTAAACTCTGCATCTGATAGATTGCTTATCTCCATTTTGTTTAGGTCTTTTTCTAGAGTTTTGATCTGTTCTTTCATTTTGGCCGGGTTTATTTGTCCCCTCATTTTGGCAACCTCCCAGTGTTTGTTTCCATGTATTAGGTAGAGCTGCTATGACTCCGTGCCTTGGTGGTATGGCTTAATGTAGTACATATCTTTTAGGATCCAGTGGCACAGCCTCCCCTATCACCCAAGCAGGGAACTCGAGGTGTGCCCTTCATGTGGGCTGAGTACACCCTCCTCATGTAGTTGAGACCTGACAGCTGTTGGCAGGTCAATGGGAAGGATTTACCCAGGCCAGTCAGCTGCAAGGACTGGCTGTGACCACTTATCACCAACATCCACCCTCCATGGAGGATCAGCTGTGCGAGGGCAGGACGGTGATGCTCCAATGTGGTCTGTAGCTGTCCACCGGGTGTGCAGGTTTTGGCATTTTCCGGGTGGTAAAGGCCAAGGTCAGCCCCCACCTGCGTTTTTCCTGGGGCTACCTTGCTTGAGCTATAAAGCAATTTGAGATGGCTGCTACTTGTGCTGGGCTTGGAGATTCCCAGGAAATCCAAACTTTGAATCTAGGATGGCTGCTGGGCCTGGGGACACTTAGCAAGAGGTCTGGGGGCTGACTGAGGCCAGCTGTTGCTTGTTTGAGAGGATTTAGGAAGTTGTGAAGTATGAGCCAAGACCAGTCATTCATATGGAAAAGCCACTGTTAACAGTATGGGTGGGCCCATAAGTTGCTTCGGACAGAGTCTCAGGGGATTTCCAAGACAGGGCAAACAACGTTAGCCAGGTTGATGGAGTCTTAGATATGGAACCTGCCTCTGTGGCTCTGTGAGGGGAGAGTTCAGAAAAGGGACAATGGCCTCTGTCTGCCTGTCTGTCTGGGAGAAAGCTGTCCCCTAGCCTTTGCCTTGATGCCAGACACTTCAGATCCTCCCTCTGTGCCACTGGTGCCTTTCAAGCTGCTACCCTGGTGCTGGAGCTCAGAGGGAGTGAGTCTGAGTAAGTCCATGCATAGGTTCTTTAAAAGGAATTACTTGGGACTCCAGAAGTTTCTTCCACTGACTCAATCCCTGCTGGTTTTTGCAGCCAGAAGTTATCTTCCTGGCACTGGAACCCTGGGCTGGGAAGCCTGGTGTGGGGCTGGGACTCCTCATTCCCAAGACATCCCTCCCAAATTTTTATCCACCACATGTGGATGTGGGACCAGCCCATTCCATGTCTTGTCCCTCCTACCAGTCTGGATGGATGTGGTTTATTTAATTCTGTAGTTGTCAGACTTCCATTCAACTTGATTTCTGATGGTTCTGAGTGATGGTTTTTCCATAGTTTAGTTGTAATTTTGATGTGAAAATATTTTCTAATATCTCCTAAGCCAGCAGCAGAATTCTGGAGTGGGACTTATTCTGGACATGATTAGTCTTGAGACTTCCGCATCCTCTCACAGAACCCTACCCAATGACAACCTGTAGTCCCACTTACATTAGGTCACACTGCCTAACTTTTCCTGATGGTCGAGGACCTAAACTCAGTAATTTGAGTTTTCCTTGTCCTGCTAATCAGGGAGGGCCCAAGCATCCTCAATGGGGCCAAGAAGCCTTTAATAAAAGCATGACCAGTGTCCAAGGGTCACAGGCAGCCAAGGGCTCTCCAAGAGAAGCTGGCGCAGGACCTCCAGACCCCACCTCCAAGGAGACAACAAAAGTAACGGTGGGAAGCTAACTTCTGCCATTTGCCTGGCCCCACTCCTCATTGTGTGACATGGGTCACCAGTTTGGGAGGGGAGGCCATCTGGGGGCAAGTGTGAAACAGCCCTTGTTCAGAATGTCCATTGTGGCAGCAGGCTGCAGATGTCCGGTGCTCTGGTGCTCCTGGGCTTCAGCTGGACACTGCGACATTGGTAAACTCCCCTGCGATTCTGTGGGTGGTTACTCAAAGCTTCAGGGGGCCACAACTGAGGGTCAGGGCTCTGGCTCTGATGACGACTTTCCTGCCTGTGGCCTCACTATTTTTCAACCACATGACTGCTAAGGTGATTTTCTACCTTGGTCAAAGGAGATCGTGTCACTTCCCTACTGGCCCACAAAATGAAGCCCCAGCTCTTTACCTGCCACTCCAGGCCTCTCTGCAACTTCATCTCTTGGCGCTCCTACCACTTACACTCCAGCAATTCTAAACTATGCACTGTTCCTGGGAGGTTCTGTGTTTCCTAGCTTAGGCTTGGAATGCCCTCTCCATCTCCTTTTGTCTACCTAGGAATTTTCTACTCATAAGTTGAAACACTGCTCAAAAATCAATAGCTTTATGAAGCCTTCTTGGCTGTTATGGATGCTCCTCTGTTACCACCAACTAGGACCAGGGCAAATACAACTTCTCTCCCCTCTGTAGGACTCCCTCACCTTGGGAGTGCAGGTAGGTCAGTGTATTGTAATGACCTGTCCCATGCCCACCTTCTCTGATTCCCCCAGGGCAAGGATTGGCATCTCTGTCATCTTTATATACCTGACACACAGCTGGCACTTGATAGATGGTAACTGGATGAAGACCAATAGCCCTTCAGGCAGCAGAAAAGGAAAGGGGCTCAAAGAGTGTTAAGTCTTCTTAAGCATGTTTCAGAGCCAGGATCAAAGTTGGGTCAGGGCGGAGCTTGAAAGCTTGTCGTGGATAAGAAGGGCCACTGATGACAGGACGCGACTTTCTAAGCATTCTGGACTAGGGCTTAAGAGAGTTGAGAGAAACTGATCATTTAGGTAAATACACCACTGCCCAAGACAGCTGGGTGGGGGTACCAACAAGACTATAAAATCTTATATTAGCCTCGGAGAACAGAAACATCTGCTAAAGCCACAGCGGGCTGGCGGGCCAAGTTCAGCAACGGGTTAGCCAGGACAGCCCTGTGACCAACAGAAAGGGCCACAGAGGGGAAGAATCAATCATCTAGGCAAGGAGGAGCAGGAGGGACTAGCAGTGACATGGGGGCTACAACAGCTCAAGGGGGCCAGCTGTCAACAACCCACCAGGCTCTCTAGTTCCGGGAGGGGTTTCTCTGCCCCTCTTGGCTCAGGCCACTGCTGGCTCCCAAAGCTCCCTCACCCTCGCAGTGCCCATCGGCTCCCTGAACCTGAGAACTTGGGGAGTCCTCTCTTTTCCTCCGAGGACTTGGAGGTTTTAGCAATAAGGAGCACTCAGCGAGCTCCCTACTCACACGTACAAACAACCTGAAGGACAGAGATAATCCACTTGCCAGCCAGCATCTCTGTTCAAAGAGTTTTCTTTCTCACATCAACACTTCCATGGATTCTGAATTTGATCAACTCCTTGTTACACAGTTTGACATTAATAAAACATCGACACTCTGACAACCTGCTGGGGTCAGAAAGAAACATCTTAAAACTCTTTGGACTCCACATGAAGACAGGCTTCCAATCCCAATCTTTGATCTCTATTATAAAGTAGTACCAATAAAATATCGTAGAGATTTATGGGCGAACTTTCATTTGAGCTGTTTCACACCTAAAATAACACGAGTGCTTGGGCCAATAGGCAGACATTTTTGGTTTAGGTTTCAACTGTTTAGGTTTTCTTCTACTTTTAAAGCCCAATTCACTTATTTAAAATATTACTTTAAATTTTACAGTGACATTGTATTTCCCCCTCAGAGAAGACAGCTGGGAGAGTTAGCTGTCATGCCATTCAGAGACGGACAGGCCTGAGTTAGGGTGGACAGTTATTCCCTATCCTGACTGATATCTATCTTTTGTCAAAAAAGGTGTTTTTTCAAGGGGTTTAGATGGACAGTATTTAAATTGATCTTTCCTCCTGATACACCCTATTCTTAACAAGAGTAACCAAGTACTCACTTCTGTGACTCAAGTCCCAACAAAGAGAACTTCATTCGGAAGGCAGTAAGCTGGTATCTGGGCTCCAGGCTGGTGCGCTGCATACTGCCCTGATCTGGGGGAGAAGTCCCGGAGTCCAGCTTTGATCGTAATTCTGACACCAGTCACTCATAGGTCAGCAGCACTGAATGAAAGTAAGTCAGTGCCACCTCCCCTTAGATGGGAAAATAGCCGGCACCCTGCCCCATCCCCCCCCACGTACACTCCTTCCCCATCGATGGAGCTGGGTGATGATTTTGCCAAACCAGAGAGCACAGGGTCTGGAGGGGGAGGCAAGCAGCGACTCTAGCTTTTAAGAAGACCTTTATAGGCAAGGGAAAGTGAAAACAGCAGAAAAGTTCCTGGACACAGTCCTTTAAGAAACAAAAATGAGTAGGAAGAAAGGTCAGAGCCATGGTTCCAAGGAATCCGAAGGCACAGCTGCTGCTGTCCAAGGTTGTGGGCCGGTGCCACGGGCTCCTGCCAAGCTGGGGGCAGTGCCGCCTGGGCGGCAGGAGCCCGTGGCCACTCAGAGGCACGGGGCCCTTCCTCCACCCGGTGCCTCCTTCCACAGCTTGGGAGCAGAGTCCCAGTGAGAAATCCTAGAACTGTGACAATCACGAAACCAAAGTAAAGAGAACAGAAAAGAAAACGTGCTTAGTTACTTAGCCCGATTTTGTCGTATCATTTTCTGATTTTGAAACATAATTCCTCGTTACAAAAGGAGAATGCAGCCACTAGATAAGAGAAAGACACCTGCTTAGAAGAAGAACCTCCAATTGTGACTAAAGTTCTTAAATATTTGAAACTGAAGAGCAGAGTCAAACTTTCCTATGTGGAGAGAACATTTCTCATTTATTTACTTTATGTGGTCTTTAAAGATATCGCTACTTCTACTTCTCTTCCCATCATAACTTCATAGTTTTTCTAGCTATAACAATGTATCAATACATTTCAGTTTTTGTAGATAGGAATGATTTCGGAGTCAGCTCACTTCCCTGAGAGGCCCTGCATCTTTAGGCAAGGATGTGGGTGAGAAAGTCTCCAATCTGAGGTCATAGTAAATGAGTCCATGTATTGCTAGCACATGGCTGGGGAGCTCAAAGGTCAAATGACATTAGGGTTATTGGGCCTGGCAGAGGTATGCCTGGAAGTCCACCTTCCCCACGTCCCGTAGGCTGCCAGGGCGGGCTGAGGAAGGAGGTGCCCTAGTGCTGAGCACCAGAGCACAGCTGCAGGTCTTGGTCTGTGGGAGCTGATGGGAGTGCTCCATGACAGCCGTGTTGAAGCTGCAGAAGTCCTGGTAGAAGTGGGCTCCCCAAGAAAGACAGAGAGGCTAGGAAACCCGACACGGCTGACGTCCCTACCTGTGGAAAGCCTTGGTTTCAGACTTGAAAAGGAAGTATAGTTCCCTTGGTATCCAGGGGGACTGGTTTCAGGACACACCCGCAGATACTAAAATCCAAAGATGCTCAAGTCCCTTTTATGAACTGGTGTGTGCAGTATTTGCATAAAGCCCACACACATTCTTTAAATCGTCTCTAGATTACTAATAATGTCGACCACGATGTGAATGCTGTGTAAATAGTTGTTACACTGCATTGTTCAGACAATAAAAAACAAGGTCTGGATGTGTCGAGTACAGACACAACCCTCGCAGGGTTGACTACAAGGTGATGCCAGCAACAGCGTGCCATCTTTCTGCACATTTTCAATCTGTCCTTGGTCGAGTCAAAGGGTAAGGAACCGTGAACACAGATGGCTGACTGCATGCTATGGTAGCTGGGCAGTCTGACAAGCCTGGGGCCTCAGGCCGATTATGCATTTGGAACATGGGCGCTCTTCCTTTGTCTCTGTATCTGAATACCTTGGCAGATGGTATGTTCTGGACAATAGTGTGATGGGGAGGGGGTGGGTATGGAGGTGACACAGGGCCATCAGGAAGATATGTAGTCAGTGATGGTTTTCCGATCTCTAGCTATGGCATAAACAGAACCCAGGAGAACACTGGCTCTTAAAAAGATCCCCTGCCATAGTGCACATTGCCACGATGACACTCATCTTATGACCAGGGACAGGCACAGTAAGATCATGCAGTCGAGTTCCCAGGACCCTGGTGGTGGGGCATCTCTAGGGTGAGCAGCACTTGGACCTCTGGTGGCCTGCTCTGCCTGGGTCTAGACAGCACATCCCCAAAAGGGCCAGCCCATTCTGGGGAATAGCAGAAAGTGGAGGGTCAGGTAGCCAGGGGAACACATTTCTCAAGCCCTTGCTTTGAAGGGTGATACTGAAGAGAGGTCTGCAATAACTAAGAGAAGGGGAATGCTTTCCTACAGACGTGTCTCAATGCTTGTGCCAAGATGTATAGCTCATAAAGGTCAGGGGCATTCTAGGCCTCTTCAGAACCCCTGTGTTGGTGGTGTTCTCCAACCTTTAGTGTGGCACCTCTCTAAGTACTCCTATCTGGGGTAAGCAGCACAATGAATTTCCCAAGGAGTTACAGAGGTGGGGGCAGGAAGCACAACGGCCTACCAGGACATGTTGCTTCTGAGGGCAGTACTCAGAGCCTGGCTTTTCCTCCTGCCAGCTGTGTGGGCACACAGGTGTGCTGGCAGTGAGAGATGCCAGGCAGATGAGGCAGTGGAGGGAGACTGGGCAGCTATATCCTGTTCCTGGGTGATGACATGTGGAAGTTCCCAGAATGGAGCAGGTTTGGCACCTGGCCTGGGTTCTTGCCCTAAAAGATGGGGGCAGGTAAAAGGTTTCCAGCTCCCACAAACGTCAGGGGGTGGGGATATACTTCCCACCTTAATCCATTCAAGGAGCAAACACCAGAAGTCATGTCTTGAGGGTATGGGAGGAGGGAAGGTTCAAGCTAATGTAAGTACCAATCCAAAACTGGACCACTGCATTTAAGGAAGCTAAGTGGGACCTGAAGGTCGTACAGCCAAAGACGTAAGATGATCTAAATAAGCAGATAAACAGTGTCAAAAGGAGGGGGAAGACACCTGGGAGAATTCATGAGCTCCAGTGAGGGGCTAGAAATAACCCACGTGTGGTCTTTTATTCATCACTGTCCCCAGGGCCTAGGACAGTGCCTGGCAGATCGCGGTGCCCATTAAATACTTGTTACAGGAGGTCTACAGACTCAGAGCCTTACTAGGAGTGGCGGGATCAGGACTGGAATGAAAAGCCTTCGCTTTTCCATCTCTGAGATTGCAGATGGTCTTATAAAAGGCAGGTCAGGAGCGAATGAGCCCCCACCCTTTAGAACAGGGGTCAAAACCTTCTTAAAAGGTTTCTTAAAAGACCAGTAGTAAGTCTTTCTTCCATTCTCCTATTGAAGTATGACCGTTCCGTAGGTATTACGTTAAGTGAATGGGCCTGGCTGTGGTACAGTAAAACTTGATAAAAACGGTGGCTGCTGTGTGCTGAGTTTGCTGAGCCCCTGATTTGAAACAATAGTTGTAAGCAGGTTTTTTCCTCATTTCTTTCTGAAGCTGACTCCCTGCCTGAGCTCCGTAAGAGGCGGGGCCGGTATGAAGGCCGGAGATGAGTATCTGTGTCTTGCCTTGGTGTCCCTTCAGTTTGGTTCCTCTTGAACACACAAGGGCCTAATGGGAAAACGTGATAATAGAGGGCAAGCATTTTTCCAGGGAAAACCTTTTTATTTTTATTTTTTAAAGACCTTACTGGATGTGAGAAAAGATGTTCAGACAAGGTTGCTGTTCCTCATGAATTTTTTGTTTAAAGAGAAATAAACAGACCTGGCTGGTGTGGCTCAGAGGACTGAATACCTGCCGGCAAGCCAGAAGGTCATCGGTTCAGTTCCTGGTCCAGGCACATGCCTGGGTTTTGGGCCAGGTCCCCCAGTTGGGGGCCCACGAGAGGCAACAAATTGATGTTTCTCTGGCACATGATGTCACACATCACTGTTTCTCTCCCTCTCTTTCTCTCTCCCTTCCCCTCTCTCTAAAAGTAAAATCTTTAAAAAAGAGAAAGAAATAAACAAACAAAATAAAGGGAGAAGAAGACTAAGCAGAAGCACATTTTTCAATCCAAGACACTGGAGACTGAGTTTTACCTTCTGAACCAAGTAGACACTTGTAGCTCTCTGCGCAGCCACTTTATCCAGTTCGGAGCCCTCGGGAACAAAGTAACTGACGTCAGCGATGTGCACTCCCACTTCATAGATGTTGCCTGTAAAGGCACAAGAAGGTCCATCAGCCTGGTCTAGAAGGCAATCCCTCCCTCCCTCCTGGACACCCTTCCCACGAATGCATGTCACTCTCAGAGGCCACAGGCGGCCCTTTGCAGCCTCGTGGGGCACTCTCTCCACACTCATGACTTCACTGTTGCTACCTGATGAGATTTTTATCCCCAACAAACAAAATTAGCCATTTCCACAAATGGCTCCCATTTCTAAAGGCTTCTTATTCTTGAGGAAACATCTGCAGACTTGCAAAAGAAGACTCATGTTGGACGATGAACAAAACCTGTCAGGTCGCTAGAACCAAGTTAGCCCCAGACCCTGCAGACTCTGCCTCTGCAAGCCCCGCCTGTCCTGGCCTTCAGGCCATAGCCTTCATTCAGCCCTGCCAGCGGCCCTCCTGCCTTGAAGCAGTGCCCCCTGGTCCAGCTTTCCATACTGTTGCTGGTCACCTCTTTAAGCATGGATCTGGTGATGTCACTCCTTAGCCTGCTATTCATGTCCCCGCATGGTCTCACCTGATCCACCATGCCAGCCTGACAACCTCGCCCCCCCACCCCATGCTCTGTGTGCAGCTGTCCTGGCAAACCTCTTTCCATCCCTACAACGTATCCTACCTCATCCCATTCACATGCTGGCTTGGCTCCTGCTCTTTCTTACCCTTTGAGTAATCTCAGCAGGATCTGCCTACCCGAGTCCTTCTTACCTTAGGTGGGGCAATGAGAAGAGAACCCCAGAACAAGAAGAGCCCTTCTGCCCTCCGTTTCCTCCACCCGCGCTGGGAAAGCCCCTGATCTGCAACTGAAGATGCTCGCCATGGCCTTTCCTTCACAGGTCTCATCATTGCCAGACATCACAGCATATCTGCACTGGGTTACTCCAATATCTCTCTCTCTCTCCCTACAGTGTAAGCTCCAGAAAGGCAGGGCCTTTTGTGTCAAGTTCACTGTTGTAGGCTCAGTGCCTAGAAGAATGCCTGATATATACATAGCAGACACTCAATACCTGTTGAGTGAATAAAGCAATAATTGGTTTGCCTGTTGCCTTCTCCCTTCTGGCCAAAGACACTGCTTGCTCTCCCTCTTAGAACAGCCCTGTCCCTTGCCAGCAGAGCTGGTTTTCAACAGGTCCTGCCTTCCCTATCAGCTGCACCAGAGATGGGCAGATGATGTGGGCCAAGGGAATTGCACCAAAAGCTGGGTTGGGAGCCAGTGAGGTTATAAATTTAAGATTTACTCTTGCACAACCAAATCATCTATCAAATACAAGTATATAAGTATATAAGTATATTTAATTATGCACACACAAATATGTATGAAAATGCACAAAATGGACAGAATATAAAAAAGTACACATGTGAAATAAGTGTGTAGTTTGAAGAAAGCATCGTGGGCAGATAGATGCACACCAACGATATGAACACAAAGGTGAATCTGATTATATTTAAATATATGCTTGATAAAATTCCATTGTACCCCACACCTGTTCACAGTGACTGGTCGAGACATAGGCACGTGACTCAAGTGGGTCTATTCTGAGTCTGTTTTCAGGGACTGGTATGGACTTCAAGGGCGCTCGCTCTCTCAGGACCCCGGAGACAGTAAGGACCACTGTAACTCTGGAACTGCCGAGGAAAGCCCCAGAATCATGCTGATATAGGAAACAAATAGGTCTAAGGAACAGAGGGAGAAATCATGATGACCCCATTGAAACCTCAGGATCTGGCTGACTTGCAACTAGTCTACATATGGCCTTGGCCGTTCATAAGTCAATCCATCCCTTTTGGTTACGAGGACCCCCTGAAAGAAACCTGGCTGATACCCAAGATGACTCAGAAGAGTTTGCTAACATAACACCACTCGTTCCTGGCTACCAGGATAATCAGCCCAAAGGTAGCACATACTTTATCTGCAAATCTTGTAGCTATTTTATTGTCCTCCTATTCCTTCTTCACTGGGGGGATGATTCTTCCCTCAGTTTTTAAAATGGGAAAATGTCTAAACATAGGGTAGTTACAATACGGGGCTCCGGGGAGGAAAAGCATTGAAGATTCCCCATTCTGCATGAGTCTCACATTCCGAGACCACCCTCCAACAGGGCATTCCCTGGGTTTCCTGTCCAGCCCATACCATTAGTACATTAAGGGAAAACCTGAGTCCACCTAAGAGATCCTGGCTGCTCCGGAACATGAGAGACCCACCCCCCAAGGAGAGGGGCTACCTGGAAAGCTGGGAGGAAGCAGTGTGGCTCAGAGTTCAGCTGCCTCATTCCCAGAGCCCCACCGCAGCGCTGCCGGGTCACGGGGAGGAGAGGGGCCTGCCCTGCGGTGCTCGAGGAACTCGCCCCAGGAGAGTGTGGCCAAGACTCTCAGACGGCTCAGCTTCCAGGTCTGACATTATAAGTATCTAAAACCAACACTCAAAGAAGGTAAAATAAAGTGTCTTCTTTTGAAGTCAGAATGATAATATATTGGCCTAACAGGTAAATATTGACTAAAGGAAAAGAGAGAGGATTATTATATCATGATACGAACCATAACTTTAAATTCGGTCTGTGTGTTGTTACTACACATGAACTTTCTGTCCTCAGTCAAAACTGACAAACTGACAAAGGGTTCATTACAGGAGATGAAACATGAAGGAAGCCAATCAAAACACATTTGAGAGGCTTAAATTTCACTCCGAATTCCCAGCAGAGCCTCTAAAACCAGCAAAGAGAAGCTCTCTTACTCTCTCCTTTGGACCTTTTATATGGAAACCCTAAGTAAATATTTTATTACATATATTTACATAATGTGAACTTGCACAACTTTTGAGGTAGTTGTATTGTAGTTTTTGTTCTATGAAAGAGAAAATTTAAATCCAAAAGGTTATAATTTGATGTTCTAAAAAATACTATCTTCCATATAAAAACATTTAAAGTTTTTTTTCATTACATTGAAACATCTTTATTTCCTGGGCTAAGGTGAGTCCTGTGAGTTTTGAAGAGCTGTGGGCGCAGAGGGAGGGGAATCCCAAGGCCAGCCGGGTCCAGCTCCCCACACACAGGCCCCGCAACCCTCAGGGAGCACAAATGCTCCTCTGCACAAACGTGAGAGGACATCAGAATGGCTTCACCCAATTAAAACACTAACAGAACCCAAAGCAGGGGCTTAAGAACCATCTTCCACGTCAGCCTCTCGGCCAGTTCAGCCACTCCCCAGCGGTGTCCCTGCCCGGCCCGACAGAAGCCTCATGGGGGGTGGAGCTCATGTTTTGAAGCCCCTGCTCTACTTCTGATGAGCTCTGGTATCGAGAAAGCACCTCCGTATCCA
Organism: Macrotus californicus; assembly: GCA_007922815.1. Classification (NCBI taxonomy): domain Eukaryota; kingdom Metazoa; phylum Chordata; class Mammalia; order Chiroptera; family Phyllostomidae; genus Macrotus; species Macrotus californicus. Next base: position 41,208 of record VMDR010004398.1, on the reverse strand, counting down.
GATCCACGACATACAAACACAGGGCTCTGGTTTATTTCAGCATGGACCTCTGTAAGAGGCAGTCCCTCTGTTAAAGGGGCGCCCAGTCCAGTGGGGCTGGCAGACATACCAATGTGGTGACAGTATGATGCCACTGGTGCTCTAAAACACGAAGTTACAAAACCTCTCTGCACGGGAGTGCGATGAGCTGAAGTTGTGTTTACTTCCATGAGAATGTGTGAAATGTTTCACAATCTCTAACTGTGTAAGTGCGACGTTGACAGTGACGATCACAAAAATGAAAGCAAGGACAGCAGTAGTGACCATTCACTGAATGTCTCCTTTGTGCCAGGGCCCCCACACACACTCACATGGCTCTGGCATGAGCCGTGTAAACCGCATTTCACAGATGAACCATCTGAGGCTCAGAGAGGTCCCAAGTCACTTGTCCAAGTTCGCCTGGCTGGTGATCAACCTGGGTGCAGGCCAGGCAGGGTGCAGAGCCTTTGGTCCTTGTGTTCCCAGCCCCCCCACCCGCCAATGCCACCTTAACTCCAGGGCATGCCACAGCCCCACTTTTCATCTCAGTGGGCCACAGCTGGAAATGCCTCCCCACTTCCTATGACTCAGCAGGCACCACACTCTCGCCATGCACCCAGAAATCCCACGAGGAACCTTCCCTAGCCTTGTCCATGGCCACACCCTCGACCCTGCAGAGCCTCCTTTGGCTCCCAATGCTGATCTCCTTGGCCACTTGTCGCAGGGCCTGATTCCAGAGCAAGCACCAAGCCATCTCCTCTAGTTCTATTCAGTTATAAGCCCTTGAGATCCACAAATGCCTTCCTAAATTTCTACCCTACGGTCCTCTTTAGCTGGTGGCAGGATGACCGCCCTTTTAGACGTGGGAATATCAGGCTTCCCCTGCCTTGCCAGGAGTGATACCAGGGCCTTCCAGACCTGGGTCACCTGACCACCCCTCTCCCCTTTACTGCTGAAACTGAGCAGTGGTGACAGGCTCTTCCTGACCCCACAGGACACTCCTTTTAACCCAGAATGTAGGGGAACGATGCTGGTAGATGTTTTACCAGCAGAAAATAACTGCATTTGTCTAGGTCACTAATGGACTTTGTGTCACTAAATTCAACTTTTTGGGCCCAACTTGGCCTGACCCCATAGGGCGTCTGAGACCTGGTGCTTTCTTCCTGGTTGAGACCCCCGCCTTTGGCTACGGGCCCCACTCTGGGTGTCCAACACTGCGGCTGCCCCTCCTCAGGCTCCTCATCCCCTCCTTGTCCCTTCCATGTTGACAAGCCTCCAGGTCCAGCCCCAGGCTGCCTTCTCTTCCCACTCTGTTCTCCCCCTGGACTGCCTCACCCACTCCCAGGAGTTCAAGCTTTGTCTCTGTGCTTCAGTCTCCTCATTCTGTGCCATCAGCGCACACACCTCAACTCCAGACCGACGAGCACATTGGTCTACTGGGAACTGCCACTTAGCTGTCCCACAGGCACCTCACACTCACACCTCCAAATGTCCCCACCCCAGCAGAACCCTTTCTCCTCCTGGTTTCTCCGTTCAGGAAGTGGAATCGCCTCCGCTAACCCACCACGGCCTGAACCTGGAAGAAACTGGACCTGCATCCACCTGCATCCATCAAGCACTCCAAACTCTACCTCCCAACGCCCCCCAAGTCTGCCCATCTCTCCTCCGCCCCCCATCCCTACCAGGGCCACCACCGTCTCTCTGAAGGAAGATCTAACAATCTCCTCATGGCCCTCGCTGCCATTTCACAAGCCCATTCTCCACACCGAAGACAGTACTCTTTCCAAAATGCAAATCTCCCTGCCACCCCACGGTGTCAGCCTGCAGTCCTCCCCATGCCTGGTCTTCCCAGAGGGTGTCCAACTGATTCTTGCATCCCTCAGGTGACCCTGAAATCACTGCTTCCCAGCAGAGTCTGCTCTGTCCTCAGAGAGCAGCAACAACAAAACATTTCCCCCTTTAAAGCCAAAATCCATCTCTCCAGAGTTCCCACTTGTTGCTGCAGTTCTGCCTCGAGGGGCTGCCCAGAACAAGCCCATCTCCTCAGAGGACAGCCACGTGGCAGAGAGAAACGAGGGAAGGGGCAAACCTCTTCCAGTAGGGTGGGGCGCTGCTTCTGGGGAGGCACCGGCCTTGAATGTTCAGACAGTTATTAGCATGTGGCCCCTGGGTCTTCTCTCCTTCAGGTTCCATGCTCACATGGCTGGGCTCCGAGTCACCTCACAATCCTCAACATCTTCAAACATGTTACCCATGACCACCTTCATTCATTCTATTAGCCATTCAGCAGATACTCTGTGAGCCCTACTCTGAGGCAGGCACTTTTCTAGGCACAAGGGACATACAAGCCAATAAGACTGACAAGATCCCTTCCCTTATGGAGCTTGTATCCTGGTGGGAGAGACAGACAGTAAGCAACCAAGTAAGTGATAAGGTGACTTCAGATAAGAAGAAGGACTCTTAAGGAAATTAAAACGGGGGCGGTGATGAGAAGGCTGGAGTCCACCTCAGGTTTCGTTCGGGAAGGTTTCTCTGAGGAAGGAGACTGAGATATCTGTCTGAAAGGAGCCCGTCACATGCTGGCACGAGGGAGAGCATCCCAGGCAGGAGAACATCCAGAGTACAAGGCCAATGGTGGGAGCAAGCCTGGTGCACCTGGGAAATGGAAAGAAGGGGAGAACTGGAAGCTGGGAGGCTACTGGGGTAGATGGGACCCCGCCAAGAGATGCCCTGCTGGGGCAGGGTGAAGCATTTAGATTTTCTTTCCAGGGTGATGGGGACCAGCCAGAGAGTTTTAAGCAGCAAAGTGACATTAACTGCATATGCCATATTCACTTTCTCCACCTCGTTCACACTGCATACACGGTTCTGCTAATGGAGTCTAAGGCCACCCCGAACTGACAACAGTGAGCGGGAGAAGACCATGACCTCTTAGCAATGGCGCTGACAGGCAAACAAATTAACTCAGTCCTGCGGGGAAGGAATGCACTTGGTAAACAAAGGTAGATGATGCGAAGAGGCGAAGCCTAACAGACAAACTGACAGGTACAACAGACGCTGGATGTCCCGTCCCACAGGCAGGGATCCCTCTTGACCCTGTGGTTGGTCCTCTCAACAACTCGAGCCTTAGGGAGACAGAAAACTATGGGAAGCTCAGAAAGGGTGATCCAGGGCGAGAACAGAGAGAAAAGGACTTTGTGCTGTCCCGATGTTGCCAGCAGTGACGGGCCTCGCTGAGGGCAGCACGTCCAGCCAGGACATGGGCCCTGGCCTTAGTCTGGTCCCACTGAATTTGAGAGACAGACTCCATAACTGAGAAACGACTGGGCTTGGATCACCTTGTGGCCGCACAACAAACCCCACCTTTTCGTTGGGGTAAGCAAATTCCCTGACTTGGGCGGAAACACCGAGTGGGCTGCGAGGCGAGAGGGACAACCCAGGCTCTGACGTCTTCCAGCGCTGTGCGGGGTTTGGTCACGCAAGCAAACACAAAGCAGACCACCAGAGCAGAGAGCCGTGGCAGGCCTCCCGGCCAGGCCGGGGTGACGGTCTGAAGATGTGCTGTACACTTAGAAGGGGTCCGAGTAAGAAAAACCTCTGGGACAGATGAATCTGGCTGCAATGCAAGGTGCCCATAGATGAGGAGGGGGCTGTACGAGAGGGTTTCTCAGGGTCTTCTGAAAGCCAGGATTTGAAGAGCCTGTGGGTTGTCCTTTCTACATTTCCTTTTTGCCATCCAGGAAGGGGTTGAAGAGGACCTTGAGCTGCAAACTCCTTAACTAGTGAGCTCACCTGCTGGCACTAAGCAGCTCAGAGAACCTTTTTCCTTCATTATTACAAAGGGCTCTATCAGTCTGTGCTCAGCTGAGCTGCCCACACGGCAGTTTCTGTCATGCTCAGTCTAACTCTCGGGAACCTAAGTTTGAATTTATGAGTGGCATGGAGAGGAACACCCAGGCAGTGAGTGCCACTTCCCCCCAGATGACTCAAGCACTGGCCTCCTTCACTAGCAGGAAAGAGGATGAGGGGCTGCACGCGTGAGGCTGGCACACCCAGCGTCTGGGGGCTTCCGGGACTTTCAGAAGGGCCTGGGGAAAGCCCAGGTCAGCTGGTCAAGCCTCGGACACAGAGCTGTGCACAGGCTCGTGAGGAAGAAGACAGGCATTTGGTCCTCTCTCATTTCCAAAAGAGAGTGAGGTCAGAGGGGCCAAGAAGGACCCTTAAAGAGTAGTTACAACATTAGCAGATCCAAGTAATAAGGGCTGGAGACAGGGGATGGGTGTGAATGGCAGGGGGCAGGCGGGGCCGGCCATAGTTTCAGGGTTCCTGGGGCTGGGTGATGGGAACAGGGGCTTTCATTATACTAGTCTGTCTACTTTTATGCATGTTCGAAATTCTCTATCCAAAAATTAAAAGAAAGAAAGTTTGCAGGGGCTGAATGAAGCCAAGGAAAGAAGAGTTTAAAAAGGAAAAATCCAGTTAAGTAAAACTAGCTACATGTATTAAAAGAAAGACAAGCCCACAGGCAGGAGGGGATTGTTGCTTAAGAACAGAATTAAAACGTCCACAGTGATGATCCCTGGATGTTGAGGATGCGGGGACTGTGCCTTTCTGCATGATACACACTTGTAATGCTTCCAGCTCTCAAAGGCTAGAAAAGCAATAATGATAAAAAGTATAAAACAAAAAATGCAAACCTGGCTTGAAAATGTCTGAGTGGTAGGATTATGAATTTTTCTTTCCGCTTATATGTAAATTCTAAATTTTCTATCATAAATGGGTTGTTTTATAGTTTTTTTAAAATAAAAACACACCAACAAAATGCTGTGTACCCCTACCCCCCAGCCACCCCTCTCCCGGATTCTCTACCACACAGCATGAAAAGCCCAGTCTGGGCAGGAGGCAGCGGGAGGGGACGGCAGCTCACTGACACCTTTCCTGGTGGCAGCTAAACCCTGTGCAGGCAAGTTCTTTTAGGGCGGGCTCAGTAAATGAAGCAGCAGGAATTTGGCACACCCCTTCTGAATAGGAAACAGTTTCATGCCAGACACGTGACTCCGGTTTGTGGCAGCCTGTGGCTTTTGTCATTGCTGTGTAGGTTCCAGTGTGTGTGGCTAGCATGAGGAACACGTTCTTTCCCGTGCCTGTGGGGCACAAGCAAGGCTTGTGTGACCCCAGGAGACCAGTTTCCTAAAGATGTAGGCTGGAAAACTGAATTTCAGACTATTTTCACACTCATTTGTAGATTTTTTGTTTTTATTTTTTAAAGGATTTCATTTATTCACTTTTAGAGAGGGGTAGGGAGGGAGAAAGAGAAAGAGAGGAACATCAATGTGTGGTTGCCTTTCACATGCCCCCAACTAGGGACCTGGCCTGCAACCCAGGAACATACCCTGACATGGGAATCGAACCGGTAACCCTTTGGTTCTCAGGTTGGTACTCAATTCACGGAGCCACATCAGCCAGGGTGATTTTTCTATTTTTAAAAAACCTTCCTCTATTAACAAAACATAATTACAAGTCTATAAATAGTCAAACTGAAATGATATATAATTTTCAACAAGTTTTGAGGAAATATAAACACCTGTGTGTATTTAGATACTGATTCACTGTTAACTATTATCAACAACTGCTTAGTCCAATTAAAGTGATTTCAAACTCATCTTGAATTCTGGGGCAAAAGCTTTTGGAAGGTTTACAGCCTGGTGATAAAATCCCTTATTAATTTTTCTCTCATTCTGGAGAAGCCTTTGTGGGTTCCTCTTACTTTTTCACCATACCCAATTAGCTCCTTTTAAACCCACTTAGTCAGTTTCATTAATTAATCTCCTTGCGTGAAGAAGCAACTTTTTCTGATCCTCCAAAGCTTCCCAAAGATTAGCATAAAATGATATCCATCATTTATGCAGGCTTACGACATGAATCCACCACACTGGCTGTCCCACAACAATAGCATACTGGCTGTTTGATTTTTAATCTACTTAAAAAATGTGTTTGTTTTTCATTTTTTCCATCACAATTTATCCCCCCTATATCCTCTTCCACCTCCACCCACCCTCTCCCCACACTGGCTGTGTGACTTTTAGAGCATTTTGTATTCATTTAATCCTTCCCTTGCTAAGAGATTATCATTCTACAGATGAGAAGCTGAAATCCGAAGATGTCGGATACCCTGCATCAAAGTCTGGCTCCTGAGACTAATCTCTTAACCGTTACTTTACAGGTCCCACTCCTTAGTATCAGGTGCTTGACTAACTTGTAGTTGCTGCTTCTCAACTCCTGCAGGCTACAGGCACTATCAATGTAACACTGAGAGGGGTTATTATACATTTACTCTGCAGAACACCCACCTTAAGACAACTAAGTAGAACACAGTATGATTTTCAATATGACCAAAAGTGACTTCTTTATGAGGACAATAAACATTCACTGAAATAAAAACCTTGTCGTGCACTGCTGTAACCGAAGGTTACTTTCTACTTTTGAACCATTCATATATTGACTACAGCTGTAACTCGGTTTTCCAGTTTTTTAATAAACTCAGCTTTCATATAAAGTATTATGAATTGCCAAACTTTCTAGGTCACTGAATACCAACCATTTAATACTTCCGGATGAAAATTCTCTATAAATGTATTATGTACTTCCTTTTCTTAACAGCAGAATATAATTCAATATTAATAACTCAGGGTCACTAATATGAACACTTCTTTTGTATTCTGCAATAGGTGTCAATGTGGCACAGCAGGGCAAAGTTGTCCTGTGCTCGGACACACTCTCACATTTACTTGTCTCTGTCACTAAGAGGGAGTAAAGACTCTTCGGTGCGGAACCGCCAGCTAATTATAACTGTTATCACTGGTTTGACCTGGCACATGAAAGATACTCACATACTTCCTGATTAAATGAGTCATCTTCACAAAAGTTCTGTGGGGTAGATACTACTAACATTCATATTTTACAGATGAAGACACTTGGCTCAGAGAACTGAGATAGCTGCCTCCCCCCATCACACGGAGCCGGCGGCAGAGCCAGGACCAGAGCACTGCTGGACCCCAGGGCCGCAGGGCCGCCTTTCCCTGAGGAGCTGTGATCACTCCACGGTTACCAGCATCCCTCCGCTTTGTGTGCCATAGCAGCTTTATTTCTATTTCATTCGCATACCATACAACTCACTCATTTAAAGTGTGCAGTTCAATGGTTTTTTGTGTATACCAAGTTGTGCAACCACCACCACAATCCCCTTCAGAGGATTTCAACACCCCTAAAAGAACCCGCTGTCTGTTTGCAGCCACCTTCCCGGCCCTAGGCAACCACTAATCTACCTTCTGTCTCTACAAATGCGCCTCTTCTGCACACTTCATGTGAAAGGAATCAGACACAGCATGTCTTCTTTCCATTGCACGTTTTCCAGGCTCACCCACGCCGTGGTGGGTACCAGTACCCCACTTCTTCAGTGGTCGAATAATACTCACTGTGTGGCTATACCACATTAGTTTAACTATTTTTCATCAGCTGATAGACATTTGGGTTGTTTCCACTTTTTCCGTGCTCCTTCACTTTTTAAAATAAACTTTTTATTGAGGCATAAAATGCAAAAAGTATACAAACCTTAAGCTCAGTGAATTTTTACATGAATGCACTTAGCTAATCACCCCCCAGTTCGAGAAAGAGAACATAACCAGAAATCCAGAAGTTTCTCTCATGCCTTCCACTCAGTCTTTATACCTGTCAAAGAGAGCCGCTTTTCTGACAGCTGTGCTGCGGATCTTTGCACTGTACCCAAATGGATTCATAAGCATGTAGTGTGTGTTTGTGTGTGTATCTGGCTCCTTTCGCTAAACACATTTTTGAGACTCACCCATGTTGTGTTTTGAATTGACTGTGTACAGCTGCTGTATAGTATTCCACTGTAAGAATGTTAGACAAGGTATTATTTTATGATGATACTTGGTTTGTCTTTAGTTTCTTGCTATTATGAATAATGTTGCTACGAGCAGGCTTGCACATATGTACTCCTTCCTGTAGGGTATATATCTAAAGGTGAAACTGCTGGGTTGTGGAGTAGCAATCTCTTCAGCTCCATCAGGTACCATACAACGGTTTTCCAAAATGGTGGCACCAACCTACACTCCTGCACAGGGCATGAGAGTTCTGATTGCTCCACATGCCCACCAACATTTGGTACTGTCAGCTTTAAAAAAAAAGAAGCTCTTTTGGTGAGAACATAGTAGCATCTCATTGCGGTCTGAACTTCCACTTTCCCCGTGGACTTTTCACGTGGTTGTGACCACCGGCTATCTTCTTTCCGGAAGTGCCTGTTCAACTCTACATGCTCTCGACAGGATGGACAGCCTTTGATGGACGTGTTGCGAGTATCTTCTCTTAATCTGTGACTTGCCTTTTCATTCTAATGTTTCATTCTCTTCCTTTAAGGTTAGTGCTTTTTGTGTCCCGCTTAAGAAATCTTTGCCTATCCCAAGATCGGGAGGTTACTCTTCCATTATTATCTTCTAGAAGTGTTCATATTTTACCTTTTCACACTTAGATCCATGAGCCACATGAAACTGATTTTTACATATGGTGTGAAATAGGAGTCAAAGTTCATTTTTTTCCACATGGATAGCCACCTGACCCTGAACCATTTACTGATAGAACTGCCTTTTCCTCACTAGGCTGTAGTGATACCTTTGTCGAAACCCAGATGATCATAAATGAGTGACTCTGTTTCTGCATTCTCTGTTCTGTGTCCACCTTGACTTCTGAACAGCAACTGAATATATTATTTCAGCATAACCATGTCAATTTTAATCTTTCATTTTTATATTAGTTTTCATTGAGCACTTAATTTTTATCTGGGGCAGTTCTAAGTTCCAGGGATCATTTCATTTCATCTTCCCAGCAATTTTAAATTGGAGTATTATCCCCATTGTATAGATGGGAAATGTGAGGCATGGAGAGATTAATTTTTCCTCTGAAACACAGACTGTGCCTCTTCTCATTTTGTTGTCACACTATCTACTTTTATGGAAAAGCACCAGTAGCAAGCACATGCAACTTTTGGCAGCTACTGCTAATATCTTTAAAGCTAGGTTGTGTTTTGCAACAATAGGCATAAATGGAGCTTTGTTCCTTTAGCTTTTCATGTACTCAAAGTATTTTGGAACTGGAAGACATTTGAGAAGCTGTCTCGTCCAAATACCCATATAGCCGAGGAAAGGGAATTTCAGAGAAACCACAGACATGCCCAAACTTACATGATGCAGGAGAGGTGGAGATGAGACAAGAGCCCAGCTCGCCTGCGCCTACCCCAGTGCTCCTTCTGGTACACCGCAACTGCCTCTCATCATGCAATGAGTGTGTTGGATCACTGAGACTTCTTCACTGGCTTCCAGGTTTACCTTGGTGCCAGATACTTGAGGATGCCTGACTAGTAGGTGCCAGATTATCTTGGCTTTAATGAGGAAGGAAACTGGAACCAATCAGCAGAGCTGGAAGCAGATGAACAGGCCACAGTCCAAATCTGGTTTAACAAGGTGCACTGAGACATCCATGAAAAAAGAGAATTTCCGAAGCCCAGACCCCACAGAAACCAGGCTAGAAGACTCAAATGGAACACAGGAATAAGACTTAGAGGGGTGGAGCTGTCTCTCCACTTAATCTTTCCACTTAGATTCCGTGTCCTCAAAACAGGAACTCATTGGCCAGCCTCCCAGAAGCCCACTTCCATGCCAGAGGCCTCGCATGACTATTCAGTTACTTGGATTTTTCGAGTCAAGGTACGATTCAGTAAAAAATGATCACACTACAAGGACTGCTAAAACTGCTCACTCACCCATGCCCCAGATGAACGGAGAAGACAAGCACTTCCTCATGAGCGGACCACACTACAGAACGTCCACTTCTCCTCCCGGGTAGGGGAGAAGCCATGGGCCCTGCTACAAAAGCAAGGTCTGTCTGAGATCGAGAGCTTGGGTTGCCTTGCATTTGCCTGAGGTCAGAACGCCCTCTGACATAAGAAACTGCAAGAGGAAAAGTAAGTGGGTCAAAGCTGGGGCTAGAAAGGACTTCACAGAAAAGAGGAGAGCAGGAGGACTGGCACTGGACGAAGCGCTGGGCATCATGAAGATGTCAGACACAAAACCCAGAAATGGACCTAGACTAACGTGGGATTTTTCTTTTCCAAAAATCTATAGAACATTTATCAAGGGTTTTTTTTTTCTAGATCACAAGGAACAGATTTTAAACATAGTTTCTTTTAGTTAAATGCTGCACATAGATCTTATTTTTAAACTATATATGGCATGTTTCCAACATCTAATAGATTAAACTTTCCAAATTAAGTTGCCTCTTACAGTATAGTGTTCAATATTTAGGAAGGGCATCCCACGGGACATGGCATTTCAGGGTCCAGCTCGCTGAAGGGGACGAACCAGGGAGAAGCTCTCTCTGCAGTGCCTGAAGTAAGATTCCGATCATAGAGCCTCTTTCCTACCCAATGACCTAAGTGACAAGAGGTTAGGGTTCTGATGCCTAACTTCTAGTCCTTGTCAACAGGGGACATGTGAAGGCATGGAGTGGCAGGTGGGGCTCAGCCAGCATTAAGGACATGGTAAGATACCCTGTGCGTGGTCAGGCGTGGTGCGGAGCACAACAGAATGCCATGCCGTCTTGAAGTCATCTCACTGCATGGGCAGCAGGAGAAGCAGCGGACCCACTTTCCTACTCGATGTACAGCCAACACCTTCAGCTTCCGTAGCATGCAGCAATCCCACTGCCACCGCAGGGCACTGGCTAATGACAGAACAAGGCATGGGCATGTTCTTCCCTAGAGGGCACAAGCCTCCCAGGGTTACTCTTCCTGGGAAGGGGCAAGTCCTCAGGTGGGAAATACAGGAGGTAGGCCCAAGGCCTCTTTCTAGGATCTCTTAGGTCAGGACTTTTGAAGGGAAGATGTTGAGGTGCGCCTGGGTGATGCCAGTGCAGTGTGGGGACAGGTCTAAACCTAGGTGGGCCTGGCTTACATTTAATCTTTGTGTCTTCATTTAGTTACATTTTCATATTTAATCTTAGTGTCTTCATGTTTTAAGTGTGTCCACTAAAAAAAATTTAAAAAGCATATAGCTAGATTTACTGGTCAAATAGTCCTTGGTTTTTAAGTACAAAGTTAAATTTGACATGTTTGTTACTTTTTTTGGTACCTTAGTATGTGCTTTTTATTTGTCCTGCTTCTTTTTTTTAAATGTCTTTCTCTTTTTAAAAAATATACTTTATTGATTATGCTATTACAGTTATCTCAATTTTTCCCCCTTTGCCCCCTCCACCCAGCACGCCCACATTCCCTCCAGCAATCGCTCCCCCTTAGATCATGTCCATGGGTCCTACACATAAGTTCTTTGTCTTCTCCATTTCCCATACTGTTCTTAACAACCCCTGTCTGTTCAGTACCTACCAATTTGCACTTCTTAATCCCTGCACCTTTCCTCCCACTCTTCCCCTACCCTACCCCCTCCCAACTGATAACCCTCCAAATCATCTCCATATCTATGATCCTGTTTGTTTTGCTAGTTTGCTTTTTAGATTCAATTGTTGATAGTTGTGAATTTATTGCCATTTTAATGTTCACGGTTTTGATCTTCTTTTTCTTAAATAAGTCCATTTAACATTTCACATAATAGCTTAGTGATGATGAACTCCTTTAGCTTTTCCTTGTCTGGGAAGCACTTTATCTGCCCTTCCATTCTAAATGATAGATTTGCTGGCTCCAGTAATCTAGGTCATAGGTCCTTTGAATACTTCTTGCCAGCCCCTTCTTGCCTGCAAAGTTTCTTCTGCAAACTCAGCTGACAGTCTTATGGGAAGTCCTTTGTAGGTAACTCTCTGCTTTTCTCTTGCTGCTTTTAAGATCTTCTCTTTTAGCTTTAACCTTTGGCATTTTAATTATGATGTGTCTTGGTGTGATCCTCTTCATGTCCATCTTGTTTGGGGTTCTCCGTGCTTTCCTGGACTTGTATGTCTATTTCCTTCACCAAATTAGGGAAGTTTTCTTTCATTATTATTTCAAATAAGTTTTTAATTTCTTCCTCTTCCTCTTCTCCTTCCAGCACCCCTATGATTCGAATGTTAGTAAGTTTGAAGTTGTTCCACAGGCTCCTTAGCCTATCCTTGTTTTTTTGGATTCTTTTTTCTTCTTGCTTTTCTGATTGAATGGTTTTATTTCCCCTTATGTTCCAAATCATTGATTTGATTCTCAGCTTCATCCATCCCACTGTTGATTCCCTATAAACTTTTATTTACTTCACTTGGTGTAACCTTTATTTCTGCCTAGATCTTTTTTATGATGTTGAAGTACCCAATGAGTTCCTTGAACATCCTAATATCCAATATTTTGAATTCTGCATCTGATAGATTGCTTATCTCCACTTTGTTTAATTCTTTTTCTGGAGTTTTGGTCTGTTCTTTCGTTTGGTCCATATTTCATTGCTTCCTCATTTTGGCAGCTTCCCTGTGTTTGTTTCCTTGTATTAGGTAGAGCTGCTATGACTCCCTGTCTTAGTAGCATGACCTATTGTAGAAAAGGGCACAGGTAAGTTGGATGGGGTGGAGTCTTAGGTAATAGCCCTGGTGGGGCAACCCGTGTGAACCAGTTCATGGAGTTTCAGATATGGTATCACTGCTCTGTGGTACTGTGTGGGGGAGGGCTCAGAAAGGGGACAATGCCATTGCCTGGCCTCAGGAGTTTTGTCTGGGAGGAAGCTGTCCCCCAGTTCTTGCCCTGATTCTAGACACTTTAATTTTTCCCTGTATGCCACTGGTGCCCTCCCAGCTTCTGGTCCCATGCTGCAGCCCAGAGGTGAGTGAGTCTGCATAAGTCCTAAGTCCACTGCAGGCCCTTTTAAGAGGAGACTCCTGAGAATCCCCCAGTTTCTTCTGCCACTCTAATCCCCACTGGTTTTGACAGCCAGAAGTCATGGGGACTTATCTTGCTGGCACTGGAACCCTGGGCTGGGTGGTCTGGTGCGGGGCTGGGATCCCTCACTCCTGAGGTATCCCTCCTGATTTACATCCACCACACGTGGGGGTGGGATCACTCATTCCACAGCTCCACATCTCCGTGCCTCCACCGCTCCCACCTATCTGGATGAATGTAACTTCTATAATTCCTTTGTCATCAGACTTCCACACAGCTTGATTTTCTGATGATTCTGGGTGATAGCTGTTTTGCAGCCTAGTTGTAATTTTTTTCTGTAGTTGTGTGAGGAGGTGTTCACCTACACCTCCATTTTGACCCCGTTCTGCTTCTTTCTGTACATTTTTTCCCTCGTGTCATACTTTATTTTACACTGAGGTGTTTCTGTGTGTTTTCCTCATTCCATTTGCCCCTCTCTGCAAGTTTGGAAGTTCTTTACTATATTTCTATTATTCAAAAGATATTTAAAATGTTCATGGAATAAGAACACCATAAATATAATATGTATGATATAAAATCTAAAAATAATGCAGAATATTAAAAAAGCATATGTACATGTTCATATGTTTCAAATTCTGTTCCAAAGTTAAATGCTAACATGCCAATATTTTTTCAAACATTAATGGGTTTTGGTAAAATATCCTTAGTTTGGCAATTAAATAGCACTCTAATACTAGAAAAACAGAAGTGAGATCTAATAGCTATGCTTGGTATTTTGTGTCTACTTTTTAAGACTTCCATGTTGGCAGGGCCCAAAGTGGAAACAGGAATTTTTGTTGAGTAAATAAATTCTGTTTTTCCCTACAACATGCATGAAAAACATAGTCAAGTTTGGTTATTTGTCTCATGTATTTTGTGGAGAAGCACAGACAGCTTCTACTGTTGCGGCTGTAACAGGTAATTTCCATGTTTTGGTTCAGGACTTGTACCCATAGCATATGTTCATACAGTAAGCCATGTCATAACTTCCCCTTGCCTGTAACATTTGTAAAGCCAACCTTTATAGGCTCAATTTTAAAAACTTTCTCCTTTTCTAATATAAGCGCTAAAGCTACAAATTTTCCTCTAAGTATTGCTTTAGCTGCATCCTTACATGTTTCATGACTTTTATGTGCATTGACATTTACTAGAGCTTTATCTTTAAGGCTTCTGTTGAGGAATAATTCCTCTAGAAAGAATATGTTTGTGATTTTGCCTCGATTCTGAAAACATTGTCTACCTGGTGCCATTTAAAATACTTAGCTTGGAATATTATGGGCCATGCAGGTAGTGTTAATTCAGGTCCTAAGAAAACTATCTCAGTCAGTAGGCTTGAAAAGATACTATTAGGTTGGCTACTTTAGCACATCCTTCCTTGGTCACCTGCTCCTGTTTTACTCCTGATTTCTAAGGACTAGCCATCCTTTCTTGTCAGCTTAGCTGTACATTTTTAAAAGATGTGTTATTTTCAATAGTTATATTGAAGAAGGGGTTTTCAGACTATTCATTCTATAATATTACTGGAAATGTAAGTCCTATGCAAAATACTGTGTGTATATACACACTTGTGCATTTTTCTGAGGAGAGAGTCCATAGCTGTTATGAGATGCTCAAAGGGATTTGTGATGCTAAGAGACTAACCCCATTACCACACAGTCTATTTCAGCCTTCTGCAAACTAAAATAGTAGATTTTACCTGATGTTTTATAGATTTCTAGGCAAGAAGAAATTTTGCAGATAACCATTTAAAGTTGATTTTTATTCTCAAAATGTCACCTGATTTTTATGTTCTAGTATTACCTTGACATGACCCCCATGTAGCTACCTAACCTCCAAACATTCCCAACAGAAGGAACTCAAAAGTTCTGTTCAATTTCCGATGTTTTAGCCGACTATTAATGGAGACCTATCTGCCAAGAGAGATACTTGGATTCTGGGTACCAATGTCCTCCTTCTCCAGTGGGGAGGCCTGTCTACCAATATAATTCTGGTTTTTGTATCACAAACTGATCTTTTTCTATTATGCTGAGATTCATTCAGAAAGTTAACTTTACCAGAAAGTTAGTACTCATTGAATTTGGAAATGGCAAAGATACAGACAGGAGGGAGATGGAGGAAAATGACAAAATAAAACCATGAAACAAGTTGCCATGGCAACCTATAGGTGGAAATGGGAAGAGCAGCGCAGACCATGCGAGAGACACACGAACAAAAACAATGGGGAACAAGTGAGGCTCAGATACGCCAATCACAGAGCTGGAGGAACAGCTGGCAGGAATGTAAGACGTAACTCAGCTATCGCATAGTATCGCCGAGACGTGATGAAATGGACTGAAGGACTCGGTTGTGATGTTGGAAACGTACACCAAATTCCAAAACAACAGACTGTTTTAGGAGAACACATGGAGTAGGCTCATATGGCAGCACAAGCCCACGGACAACTCACAGACTTAAGGGTCAAAATCTAAAGGGCAAGGTAAGAAACAGAAAAAGGAGGAAAGCTCCGAAGGCACACACCCAGTTGCTTGGTTAGACTAACTAGACCAAGCAGTTTTAAACACAGGTTACGATACGCAGGACGTACAGATACCCAAGGCACTCCTTGCCCTTAGGAAATAAGCAAAAAAGGGAATTAAATCCATAAGCAATGATGTTTATTGACTGCTGAATTAGTGACATGAGGAAAATGTGCTGACAGGCTAGAAACAACTCATTCTGCCAGGAGGTAAGAAAAGCTCTGCAGGTTTATCTTACTCGTCAGTGGGGTTGCAGCTGACACAGGGGTAGGCAGGGAGGCCAGGCATTCTAAGCAGAGCGCAAAGGGCAAGCAGAGGCCCAGCAGCAGGGCAGAATGCAGTGAGATATGTAGAGCCTGGAGTGGCCAGCTGTCATTAGGGGTGTGTGTGTATTGGGGGAAGTGGCACTGGGAGGTGGGGACAGTAAGATGAGGCTAGAGAATAAACTTAAAAAGGCTTTTATAACAAAGCTCTGCTAAAAAATGTGGACTATACCGACAGGTACAAGAAGATTTTCATGCAGAAGAGCATCATGATTTGGTTCCTGTGCATGCATAGTAGAAGAGATAACTGGGTAGCAAGGTGGAGGGTGGACAGGAGGAAGGAGGGAAATTATTGAAATGGTCATGACAGTGCTAAGAGGAATCAAATGTGATGCCAGGAGTTCTTTTCTAAAAAGCCTTTGGTAGACCAGGTTGCAGGTGATGCTTTTATAAAAGGAGGGGACAGAGAAAAAAATAGGTTCAGAGGGGAGGCAAGATCGCAGCACGCTTGTCTTGGTGCTGGCCACGCTTTCCCTCCCAGCAAGCTCCCAGATTGGAATCATTGCGACTTCGGCTCCCAGACCTAGGAGGCTGAGGGTTTTAAAGAAAAATCCCCTGAACTTGCTAGTAGTAACTCCAACTCAGCATACCTGGCCAGTGTATCTGGGAATGGGGGTACAGTGGGTTTCTGGTCAGTACCCCAACCCTGCCTCTACCCTCAGCAGGTAGTTCCGCCCCTCCCACGGGTAAAGCAAGTAGTACCAGGTGTGAAGACTCAGCAACAGCAGCCCATTTCCTATAAGAGAGGTGGTCACCTTCCACTTACACTCTGAGTTCACTCCCTCCTTCTTCAAGACCTTGCAGATATAATCAACTCCTCTCATTCCTCTGTCTTCAACTTCTCCGTCTCTTATCTCTCAATATAGAAACATGTTAAAATCGCTTCCCTCTTAAAAAGGAAGGAAAAGCCCCCTCTCACCCTGCCTTCCTGCACCCCCATCTTTCACAGCCACACTGCTCACAGGAAACAATCTCCATTCCTGTCTCCCACCCCCTCCTTGACCACCCGCAGTCTGCATTCCTGTCCTCAACGCCACCGCCAGCTTCACCAAGGTCATCCCAGTCACCAAACCCAGACTTCTCCGGTCCTCTTCCGCCTACCTTTCCTACCTCCTTCCTGACTCTTCACCCCTCAGCCTGCCTGGCCTGTCTCCTCTGCTTTGCCTCCCATCTCCATGGCCTTACCCTTTGGGTTACTCTGTTGGGCATCTCTCCCAGAGGTCTAGCCCGGTCTTCCTCTCAGTCTGTGACTTCTCCTGGGTCGTCAGTCCCAGGTCCGTGCACTGATGACTCACAACTCCCCACTCCAGCCCCAACTCCTTTTACTTGTCCCCTCGGTATTTGTACCTGGATGTCTCTCAGGGACTTTTCTGAACTCACCATCTTTCCCCCTCAGAAACCGGCTCCCCTCAATATGCCCTACTGAATGGCATTACATGCCATCCAGTGCCCAAGCCAGAAACTTAGATGACATTTTAGATTCTTCTCTTATACCCAGTATCAAAAGTTTATTAACTCGTTCATTCAACATTTTCACATGTGTCCTCGGGTTAGATGGTGTCTATTTATCTGGTCATTTCTTATACTTGGACAGTAGGACTGGCCCTTCCTTCTTTTGAGTCAGATTGCTGTGCTCTGTGGGGAAGGGAAATATGAGCAGGTGGCTCATATTTTAGAACAGAGGGGTATGCTCCCTGGTTCAGATATGAAAGCAGCAAGGACAGGAAGAGAGAGAAGAGGGATGTCACTATGGGTATCCAGCCCGGGCATTCCATCAAGTCTTCTGCTAAATTGTGATTAAGATGTAAATTCCAATTTCCGGAAAGCCTCAAGGATGAGTGATTTGTTTGTTTATTCTTCTTCATTCATCCCTACACTCATTTCCCCCAGTGGTTTTTTTAGCATGTTCACCAAGCTGTGCAACCAACAACACTCTAATTCTAGAACATTTCATCACCCCCCAAAAGAAAGCCCATTAGCAGTCATTCCTCATCCCTCCTCTCCTTAGCCCCAGTCCTTCATTTCTAGGGTCATCCTGACATGCTCAGTGGCAAAGCATCATTAGAGGAGAAAACATTAGAGAAACAAGACAGTAGAGAAGCGGTGAACATCAGTTTTGCATAGGATCTGTTGGAAGCCTGAACAGCTTGAACGTCGAACGAAGGTCCTCACTCATCTGGCTAACAATTTCCTCTCTTGGAGACTACAGCAAAGCAATAATTCAGGTTTAACTGAACAGAATGGGTGGCATCGCTCCAGACTCCGCCTGCCCAGTAAGGAGGAACTGGCTGGGAGAGTCACTGTGCCCTGGCCACCAGTGAGGAGAGGTCTGGATGCAGATAGTCAGATACCTCCGACCCCATAGAGGCAGAAGGAACATCATGGCATGGGAAATGGGCTCACACTTCCAAAGCTACATGGCACAGAAGAACACACAGGGTGTTCAGCTGAGAAGCTGTGACTCAGAAACATGTGATCACTGTTATTTGGTATCTGAAGGGTTGTCACCTGAGAGCCAAGACTTGTTGTGTAGGCCACCAGGGGCATAAATGGGACTCATGGGTGGGAAATTACAGGGAGACAGCAACATTTCAGGTCATTACAGGGGAGGATTTCCTTAGTCACGCAATCTTCAGGCCAAATGGGCTGTAAGGGAGAGTGTTAAAATGCAATCTGGACATTCGATAAGTGGATGCTATAGAGGTGATCTGAAAAACAGAAGGTGATGTGACAACTGTGGCATTCCCACACTTGACTGGTGAAATCAACTGTGGGATGTCTTGCAAGTGACCTGTTAGAGCAATAAAACTGAAGTGTGAGATTTACTGTATTTAGATTGGGGGTTAACGTTACAACACCACTCTTATTTACTTACATAATTAAGCACTTTCTTGAGAGAAAGTGAAAAACTCTGTGTCCAAGGTAGCAGGCTGGGGAATGTTCACAGGAATGTCCCACTCAAGCGTGTTTACAGGTGGAGCACTGCCAGGCTAGATGCCTGGTAGGGTCTCTTCCAGAGCTGAGATTCCACAAAAGTAGGGGCACCCCTCCCGCCCCACCCTGGCCTTCCGCCCTAACCAGGGCCTACAGGAGAACAGGTGTCACTGTGTTCCTGTTGAACTTGTCTGCGGACTGTACAGTCCTGGGCTCAGTCTCGTACCGACAGGAGATACTAGTAACAAGTCCTGGGTTACCTTGGAAATCTGTAGAAAGGGAGAGTGAGGACTAAATTAGCTATATCTGTCTGCGTGTTTTATTTTCACAGAACGATCGTTCAGATGATTTCAACTGGAACAAAGAAACGTTTATATATAGAATTGTATTCCTGAAACCTATATAATTTTATTAACCAATGTCACCCCAATAAATTCAATAAAGAAATAAATAAAATGGTTATAGATGATGTAAATATGGCCAGGAAACATTATTTGCTCTTTGAAACATTAAACATTTTTTCCTCTAAACAAAAATTGACATGAACTGGTAACTAATAGAACTTGAACTTAGCCAACCTCACCTCCATCCAAACTGGAACTTTTACTTTTCAGCTCCCTGGATAAATGGCCTTGGCAGAAATTGCTGTCACAAAGGCCAATTGTAGAAGTGCCACCACAAAAACACTTGACTGACCAACTCAGGCCTTTGCAGATTCTTCCCTGGCTCCTTTCGCTTGTCCTTTTCCTGCTGTCCCGCCAAATGACCAGATGTTAATTACTCCTCTGGAATGCAAGAATAACTGAGCAGATGGAAGGTATCTAGTCACCTGGTGCAGTGCGCTACTCGGCAGCCCTGGGATTTCTGGCACCTCATAATATTTTTTATTACAAAATTTTTTTCATTATAAAACTATTATTACCACATTATAAAAATTTGGGAACTAGAGAAAATAGAAAAATCACTTATGATCCCATCATACCAGTAAAATCGCTGTTTGCATTTGGTGTACTGTCTACTTTCCATCAGGGCTCTCCGGATAGAGTTATACGGACCACATGTGTGTGCAGCCTACCTGCGCCCCGCCTCCTCTGAAAAGGGCCTGCAGCAGCCTATATAAGTCCTTATCACCAGACAGACAGCTCCCTGTGAACACACTCTCTCCAACACCAGCCTGACCTCCTGCCGTCCCGGTTTCTGACTTATGGGTTCTACCTCCTCGTCCTCCAGGTTGAAACTTTAGCCCCATCTTGAACTCCCCTCCCTGAACTCTAACACCCATTCCCACCAACACATCCATTGTTGCCCTCTCTCACATCCCTCCTCCCCAGCCCTGGCAACACTGCTGCCCTCTCCAGCCCAGCTCCTTACTACCTACCTACATCCCCAAACAATTCAGTGCTTCTCCGACTCATCTCTCTGCCTCTACTTCCTTTCCCGATCCTTCATCTTGTGCCGATAAACTGTTCTTCATTTTCACTGCTCTCCCTAAACCACAGATTGAAAACAATTGATTTTGGACTGTCTGGCAAAGTAGATTCTTCAGTTACAAAAATGTACCACTTGTCCTCAATCCACCTTTCTTGCCCTACCTGTTACCACTGCCCAAACGGAAACCTGTGCAGTGATCTGGTACACAGGAAACTAAAGGCAGGACACAGACCAGCTCCCTGGAGTCCCGCCCTGCAAGGCAAGCATCACTGGGGCCGGCTGCGATGGCGTAGCAGGTACTAGACCGGTCCTTCTCATGAGCGACTATGAAAGGGAAGCAGCTGTTTGCAAGCATTCACCTACAGACGGCTGGGCTGTGAACCTGGAGAGAAGGCAGTACAGGAAGTGCGGCCCACTGTTGTCTGGCTTTCTGTGCACTTTTCCCATGGTGTGGGGGGCGCTCAGGAAAGCGAGCTCACACTGACAGCCTCTGGATGCAGCAGACACAGCTCAGGGCATAAGAAACCAACCCAGTATTTGTTCTTTTAAGTAGGGTGTTCACATATTTTGGATCTTAAAAATACATAATTCCTCAAAAATTTCCATGGGGATTTTTCTTTCTTTATGTTTTATCTTCCTTTCCATTTCCTTCAGTTGAAAATACTGAGCTATTTTGCCCATAGCTTCAGGGAGGACTCCCACTAAAAGAAGGCAAAAGCACGTCTAGGCAATGATGCTCCCTGTCTCTCTGGCTCCTCTCTACTAAGATTCACTGCCTGTTGTAGTAGAGAGGAGATCAGACACTGAACCTGCGCAGTTTTACATCAGTGGAATATGTAAACACCTCTGCAATATTTTAAAAAAGACTAAGCCACTTGACCATCAACACTTTGCTGCACACTGGAACCACAGATCAAATCCCGCCTTTGCCTGCTTAGCTCCATCCCAAAAGAATGAGGAAAGCACCCCTAACAGCTGCCTTTCGCAATTTGCTGAGTAGATGAAGACCTACTGGGAGCAGTACAGCCTTTTCCAGATCACTGGAGGAGCACTCCTCAGGGGAGGTGCTCCTAACACCCACTGCAGTGCATGCCTCTGGAGAGCACTCCTTGATTCACCCCATCCATTGTTAAATGCAGGAAAGAAACCCTATGTTTCTTCCAAGCAGAGCCCTTCAGGGCTTTCTTCTAACACAGGGGTGTCAAACTCATTTTCACGGGGGGCCACATCAGCCTCGTGGCTACCTTCAAAGGGCCGAAAGTAATTTTAGGACCATATAAGCGTTAACTATTCCTTAACTAGGGGCAAAGAGCTCAGCGCTGCCACCGGGTGGAAACAAGATGCCGGGCTGAATAAAACAAGGTGGAGGGCTGGATCTGGCTCTCAGGCCTTGTGTTTGCCACCTGTGTTCTAACGCATCACACCCAAACTGGAAAGTCCTGAAGGGCCAAGGCCTGACATCAGTTCTTCTGCCCTCTCTGCTGCCTGTTCTAAGGCCACAGAAGGACTCTGCTCTGCTGAACATCTCTCACCCTCACCAAAGTCCCCACAGGAGCACAATCCTTAGGCCACACATTCATGCAGCCTTAGGGGCTTCTGGCAAGTTCAGGAACAAAGCAAACCCAAGCTTGTACCTTACATTGCCTGGGGAGTACAAGGCAGCCAGGCCATCACAGCTGTGCACACTGTCTGTAACCCAGAATGGTACAGAAATCTCTAACCTACCGTCAGCAAGTGGCTTACAGGAGAGGGCGTCATCAAGGTCTCGGGCAGTTGATGGGTCAATGGTGAAGATACACTCTTTTCTAGGAAAGATTGAAGAAATAATTAGTGATGCCACGAATAACAGAAACTTCACCCGTTGCAGCAGAGCTTTAAAGAAGTTATTTTGAAAATGTGCAAATGGCAGGCAGAGTGAAGAGAAACTCCTATAGTGTCTCTTTGGGGAAGGATCTTCAGTAAAATGTGAGACTGGGGAGAGACAATGGGGAAGATAACAAGGCTCCATGTAGTCTTGAGTGTTTTTCTCTTTCTCTCTGTGAACCTGTTTCTCCTGGACTCTGAAGAGGAACAGGTGTGAGAAGATGGAAGTGAGGCAGCATCCATGAACAGGGCTTCCCATTGTCTCACAAGAGGGGCAAATCTCTTCAGTAAATCACTCTCCAATGGTCGGTTCTTCCTTTTGCTTCCCTCTTCTTTAATGACTGATGGAGACCTGTCCGCCTTTTCTGGCTTCACTTCCAGGAGCTAGATGAGGATAATTTACTGCTGCTTCTCCTTTCTCCCCAAAGAGGAGTGTGCTAAAAAATAAAGCACCTATACTCTGGTTTCTCTTCGGATCGTATAAATCTTTCCCCTTTTACAAAAATAAATCACCTAACTTCTTCTGACCCAAGAATAAGTTTTGCAAAAAACTTGAAGCCATACAGTTAGCCGTAATACAATTCTACCTGGAAACCATCCCAATCACAGTTTGTTTCTGTGTCCCATCATCAGACACACCCTCTGTCCATTTACCTTCACTCACTATCCCCATGCACATGTCATTCCTCTGTGAAATGCCCGGCCATTCTCTTTTTGCTTCAGAGTTTCTCAAATAACATGCCCCACCCAACCCAGTCATTCCTAGCATGTAAATACCTAAAGATCAGGGCAGAGTCTAGCCCCAATTCTCCATCCCTTCTGCCCTTTCCTCCCCAGGCACTGGCCTGGAGATGGGGGTGTTCAGCAGTTCACCAAAGGCTGTGTTCCACTGCTAGGAACATAGTCTGCAACTCACAAGTGTTTACAGAACAAATGAATGAATGAATGAATGAATGATGACAGGAAGGGACAGGGAGGTGCAATTAATCCAGACACAGCAGTAATGAGCTCTAAATTGGTGGGAATCTTGAACTTGATTCACGAGGTAAAGAAGAAACTGTCTGCTTCTTGCTTCTTTTTGTATTCTGCATAGAAGCTAGAAAAATGCTTTACATCTACTGAGTACTCAGTAATATTTGTTGAGCTGGAACTGAAATGTCGGACTTGGTAGGAATATTTTGGTCCTCCTCCTTTCATCATAATATCATAAGAAGCTGAAAAAACATCCCTGTAGTCAAAATAAAAAAGAACACTCTTACCTTGGGGATCGGGGGAGGACCACAATTTACTGGTTTACTTAGAGAGTTGACTAGGAAGAAATGTTTTCTTACAATTAAATGTCTGGGAGATTTGAGACTTTTATTTCTATGAATGAATGATAATTCCCACTAAAATATTTCCAGCCTCACCCTGACTGGTGTGGCTCAGTGGATTGAGCGCTGGCTTGAGAACCAAAGGGTCGCAGGTTCGATTCCCAGTCAGGGCATGTGCAGGGATTACAGGCCAGGTCCCCAGTAGGGGGCATGTGAGAGGCAATGACACATTAATGTTTCGCTCCCTCTCTTTCTCTTTCCCTTCCCCTCTCTCTAGAAAGTAAATAAATAAAAATCTTTAAAAAAATTAAAAATAAATAAAATATTTCTAGCCTCAAATTGATCCAGTCATGTGTAACAGAGTAAAACTAAACTAGAAGGCTTCAAGTTTTAGTTTGTCCCTATCTTCTTTGAAAGGACCCACAAATTGAGAAAAATCTTAGACTAAACTGTAAGTACTCAAACCAATTCTTTTCTACTTAAAAAAAAATTGACTCTCAAACCAGAAACATAAAAATCTAAATTAAAACAACTCTGAGGAACAGTCATCAGGAAAGTTTGCTGGAAAAACATACCATCAAAACATTATTCTTGATCAGGGGTGGGCAAACTATAGTTCACAGGCCAAATGGGGCCTGCCACCTGTTTTGAATGGCCTGCAAGCTAAGAATGGTTTTTGCATTTTTAAATGGTTGGGAAAAAAATCAAAAGAGGAATATTTCATGACATGTAAAAACTATATGAAATTCAAATTTCAGTTTCCATAAACGAAGCTCTATTGACACGTTGCCGCCCTTTCTCGGTACAATGGCTGAGCTAAGCAGTTATGACAGGACTGTCTGCTTAAGCTCTATCTGTCTGGCCCTTAGCAGAAAGTTTGCTGACCCTTGTCTTAAATCAGTGCTTCCATGATGTGCCAAGTAAGCATTCAATTTTTTAGAAAGGTCCTGTGATTAAATCAGTTTGGGAAATGCTGAGCCAATTTCTTAATTGTAGGATTTCTGTTTCTTTTTTTTTAATTGAAGCAATCAGAGTGACATTGGTTAATACAGAGTATAGGTTCCAAGGGTACAGTTCTATAATGCATAATCTGACCACAGTATCGCATGCTCACCACCCCAGGTCAAGTGTCCTCCCATCACCACTTCGTGGGACTTCTCAGAGCCTTCAGTATGCTGGTACTGCACAGTCCTTGCCAGACTCATTTGATGTTGGCACTTTTAATGGCAGAGAATCTCCCAGATGCAAGGTCCCTCAGGACAGGTCCCTTTGAGAACTGATGAACTACACAGAAACACCCTGTACAAGCCGCCAGTGGAGTCCTTGTCCCACATGGGACCTACCCTCAGGGACACTGCAAGAAGTCAACCAAACGGCTATGCTGTTCACTACAGGGGAGCTGATGGGGGCCTCGCCCGTTGCATGGCTCGGTGCCCCTTCTACAAGGGAAGTTTATACAGTGCAAGGACTCCTCTTCTTATCTGGAGCTGGTTTGTTTGTATCTTACAGACATGTGGATTTTATCTTTTCAGATTTCCCTCTCTGCTCTGGCTGCCAGGAAACTCAAAACATTTGTGACTTGCCTCTAAAGGATCTTATTTTTAGTCTGAACTTTGTGAACTAACCTTTATCCTGGCTGTGCCTAATTTTTCTACATATACATTCTTTTTGCCCCATATCCTAATTTTAAAAAATTAACTGCATTACATGTGTTACTGCAAGTTGTCTTAACCCATTTTTTTAAGCAGGTATAAGTGAATACTGTGTATGTTGAGGGGATGCAGGAAGGAAAGGAGACACTGAGTATGGGCCACTAAGAAAACCAGCTTCTAGGCTGAGCAGACTCGCGGAGCCCCCGACGAGCACTTGCGCTGCGGCGGTGGGCTCCAGCTCGTGCTCTCGCTATGGAGAGTTGGGAGACGCAGGGACAGTGAGCGGCCCTGACAAAGTCCAGTCCTCAGTGCTGAGAGCCAGTGACTTAATCTGTTGTCATCGCCACAATTACAGCTCGGCCATGATGTGGCGCCTGAGGGCTCCTTCTGGTTGTGGGCCACAGCGGCCAGGAGCTGCTGGCCTCAGCACCTGGGAGCCCGGCCCCGGGCAGTGCGCTGGGCAGCTGTTACACTCTGTTAACATGCTTCGGATTCTACTGGCTCCTTTTCTGGAAGGCTTTGGTCTCACAACCTGCAGGGAGCAGCCTGGCCTGCCAGCTTTTAGAACCTGTGAGACCAAATATTTAAAGAGTTCCGCAACAATGGTTAGAAAGAAGCTAACCCTGACCCACAGAAACCAAAGTGCCAGGTGGGGGAGGGAGACTCCAGTTCATGAGGCTGCAGAATTCTAGTTCAGA
The DNA here is from genome assembly GCA_007922815.1 of Macrotus californicus. Taxonomy (NCBI): domain Eukaryota; kingdom Metazoa; phylum Chordata; class Mammalia; order Chiroptera; family Phyllostomidae; genus Macrotus; species Macrotus californicus. Next base: position 15,511 of record VMDR010004398.1, on the reverse strand, counting down.
GCAATGTTATGTAACCAAAGTTTCTGAAGGCACCTGACTGAAGGGCTCAGTACAACATTTTAAAGTAACAGGAATCTTCTAAGACCGTTTTATGCAAAGCCATGGGTTCAGGAAAAGAACGAGGAAGAGTAACAAGAAGCCTTCTATAATCCGTAAGACTGGCCAGGAACCCCAGGAACTCAGAAAAGCACAGGAAGAGTTTCTGTTCCTCTGTCACTCACACGCGCGCTCCTTTGACCACACGACCTCTTCCTCCTCAAGGGACCAGCATCGCCACTCCTTACAGCGGGAACTGCTGTCTGGTCTCCACTGCAACTTTTTTACACACCGCTCTGTCACCATTCACCTCACTGGGCTTTGGCCATGGCTCGTACCACATCATAGAAACTGCTCTCCCCACGGTCATGAGGCTGCCAGATTCACCATCTTAAAGCAGGCATCTGGTCAAAAACCATCAACTCCTTACTGAGTATAACAGAAATTCAGCTTAGAATTCAAAACCTTCCCAAGAAGGTGCCAACCTATACTTTTCCAGCAAGCCTGCACATGCCCAACACGTACCTTATGTGCCAAACTTTTCTCTACACCCTCTGGTCTCTGAGACATTGTTGGTACTGTCCCTAATGCTGGGACATTTCCCCACCAATTTCCAATGGCTAAGATCTACATGGTCTGTAAAGGCTTGGCTGTGATGCCATCTTTTTTCTAGGGGACCTTCATGGCTCCAGAGTGGAAGCCGCCTCTCCCTGCCTGCCCTGCCCGCACCTGCGACCTGTCTCTGTCCAACAGCACCAGCCACTGCCCCAGCATGCCGGTGGTTGTCTACGGATGTGTCTCCCTGCAGTGACAAGGCTAGCAACCCTCCAGGGCCTGGATGCAATACTGGCCTGTCTCGGTGTCTCCTCCAGCCTACTGAAGGCACACGTGTAAAGAATAATTGATGGACAAGTGAGTGAAAACATGACAAAAGGGCTCTCTTCAGCATTTTTCCCTTCAATTCTGCCACTGTGTCTTAGGAAATTCATTTAGGATTAGAACCCATGACCTCTCGGCATCCAAACCTATAGTCACACCACAGTGTTACTGTTTCCAGGGGTGTCCTTTTTTCTGCCTTTATCCCATCTTCTTATCTCATAAAACAGTGTTCTACCCACTGCGGTTCAGGGATCATTTGTAGGGAACAAAATTTATAGAGGCCCTACTCTGTCCGTGACTCGGAGTTTGTCTCCTTGCTAGCAAGCAATTCTGCTGGGAGGATCTGGGTCAGTGGTGGTGAATGGGTAAAAAGGAATGGAAAAATTTAAGACATAACCTTAAGAAAATAAAGAATGATTTTTTTTTACTCAAACACTTTCTTAGATTAGATGGCACTGGAGTTTATAAAGAAACAAGAAATTTTTATGTAAACTGTAGTAGGAAAAACAGCGAAAGAGCTGGAGCACTCCATCCATGGTAACGTGACCCTAAGGCGCACCATGTGGAGAGTCAGCCAGATGGGTGCTGGGACGGTCCAGTCAAGGTGGATGCTGAATTCACCTGCACTTCCATTTCCTCTTGGCTTTCCTCAGGGCTGGGCTGATCTCTCCTCTTGGAAGCAAAGGGAGCTGGGAGTATCATTCAAACCTATCTCTGCCCCCTTGATGCAGCAGGGCTGGACCCTTTCCCCTTCTGATGACAGCTGTGGCTATGGCAACACTCTTTCACCCAGTTCTAATGTCACAACAGATGCTAACAAGCCTGACACAAACCACAGATTTTTCAGAACAGAGGAAGACTTAGGTCTATCTAAAGCAGAAAGAGATCTTGGTCCATCTGCCTCCTCTCCCCCAAGTGATGAGCTGGCCCGTCTGTGGCCATGGAGCAAGCAGGAAGAAAGGAAGCGATACTCTGGGCAAGCTCTTTCCACCTGGCTAGGGGCTTCCATCTAGGGTCCACAGACGATCTACCTCACGCATCAGCAAAATTCTAGACCAAGTGGTTACTTTCTAAAGGACAGTGATAAGACTGACTCAGAACTGACTGAAATGACCACCTCTGTTACATTAATTTATTCATTGACCAACTGAACCTCTCTTTATACTTAAAAAAACAACACTCTAGAGCAGAGGCCGCAGGACAAGGCTGGCATGGTGCTGTGAGAGCCAAAGCCTACAGCACAGTCCAAGTGAGCCATGGTGAAATTAACTTTCTTCCCCTCAATTCTCATTTTGAAAAATGTCAGACTTTCAGGAAAGTTGAAAGAATAGTAAAATAAACATCCATATACTTTGAGATTCATCAAATGCCAGCACTCTGCCATATTTGCTTTATCTTTCCCCTCCCTCTGTCCCTCCCTTCCTCCAGGTGGACTTTCTTCACATCTGAACTACTTAAAATTACGTTGCTGAGATCATGATACTTTACCCCTCCATACTGGACCATAGGTTTTCTAAGAATGAGGGCATTCTACAGAAACACAATACCTTTTAGAGAGTAGAATTGGAAAATAATGGGTTCAATCATATGAAATTGCTAACATTTGACTACTTGTGGCCTGAAAACTGGCGATTTCATGTGGTTCAACCTAACCTACTGCTTGAAAATCGTGAGTGCACACTGACACCTCCAACCGAGCCCTAACACCTAGCTTTTCCTCATCTCCTCCCGTTCTGCGTTTGTGTCTCTATTCTCCCAGTGAGCGCCGCAGCTACCAACAGCTCACATTCAAAACAGTTTCGGAATTTTTAATTCCAACACCACTAGCAACAAAGAATCTAGTAAGTATAAGATTTCTTTGGAGTTTTATCCTTGGAATACAGCCACTAAGGGTATTCAGTCCAAGTGGTTCAATGTACAGTACCTAAAAGTTACTTGAATTAATTCTTTTTGCTGTATGTGGTGATAATACACATTTGCTAAACATTAGAATCATTTGTTTTTGTTTTAGGTTTATTTTAGAGATTTTGCTTTTACCTTCTTTTAGATTTGACTTAATTTTATTGTTGAATATTTAAAACATGTAAATGGTTCAAATTTAAAGTGAGTCTTATTCTCGTCTCTATACTTCTACTTGATCCTACCCATCCCCTACAAATAACTGCTTTTATCATTCCCTGGTTGATCCTATCTTTTGCTTTTCTTTTTTGATATCCATTCTTTCTTATTTCTTACACAAACAGGGGAATACTATAAATTCTCTTCTGCCACCTGATTTTTCCTGAACCATAAATCTGGGAAGTACTCCATATCAGTTCCAGGAACGGAGTCATCAGATCATCAGAGCTGAAAGTTCCTTCGTGGTCACCCTAGTCCAAATCTTATCCCCAAAGTGCCAGCAAACCAAAACTCAATCAGGCAGATGGGCTTACCTCTTGAATACCTGGACAGGGAGTAGTGAAATTCACTGCCTCATTAGGCCGGCCATTGAATGTTAGAGAGCCCTAATTTTAGGGAGCTCTAACATTAGGCAGACCATTGAATTCTAGAGAGCTCTAATTCATATTCTGAATTGAGATCCGGTTCTGAGAAACTTCATCATTCAGCCCTTTGCAGCCACAAAAAGTAGCTGGTTCCCTCTTTCACCATACAATCCTTCAAACATGACTTTCCCCAAAGGAATGGACCCGTCCCTTTTTTGCTTTAAATGGTTTATAACTATGTGTAATTATAGCTCTTTTCATAAATTTTCACTTACTTTGTGACCAGATCAAATCAAAATTGTAGGGACCAGTGAAACATCAATGTGAAGGTCAAGAGAAAGAAGGCCAGAAGTCCTTCCTTCAGTATTTACTGGACATCTAGTGCTTGCTCCAGGTGTCTGGGACACATTTGAGAGCAAAGATTCCTATGTACTCACATTCTAGTGGGAGAGGAGACAAAAGAAACAGTATTGTATTTAAGTGCTGTGGAGGAAAAAAAAAGAAACATTAGAACAGAGCAAGACCAGTTCAAAGTACCAAGTACAAGTGTAATAGGACAGTCAGGGCAGGCCTCAATGCAAGGTGATACTTGAAGATGACTGAAGGAGGTGAGGAAGTGAGCCATGGCTACCTGGGGGAAGAAAGACTTGGGCAAAAAGGAGAGCTGGTGCAACGGTCAGAACCCATCACGTGTTTCCCTGAAGGCACTGAACTACTGGGCACAACTGAACCAAGGGAGTTGTACCAGAACAGAGATGGCTTGGCCTCAGTACTCCCTTACTTCCCACTTGAACCTTGGCTTGCCTAAGGGAGCAACAACCACTGCCACCGAATCCCACTCCGCCCCAAAAGTCTTTCTATCCCTGGATGGGGTGGCCCAGTGGATTGAGCACCAGCATGCGAAATAAAGGGTTGCCAGTTCGATTCTCAGTCAGGGCACATGCCTGGGTTGCAGGCCAGCTCCCCAGTAGGGGGCGTGTGAGAGGCAACCACACACTGATATTTCTCTCCCTCTCCTTCCCTTCCCCTCTCTCTAAAAATAAATAAATAAAGTCTTAAAAAAAAAAAGTCTTTCTACCCAAAGCTGTCACTGCACATCTCTCTGTGTTCTTTCACCTCTGGTAGGAGTGTTTTCCTATAATCCAGATTTAAAACATCAAAGTGCAGTTACTTTAAAACAGGCTATGAGAACACAGATTGATGATAAATTAGGTTTCAAAACTATATAAAATGAGGTAGCAGGAAATTTCCAAGAAATGATCCCATACAGGGATCAAATTTCTCAGCCCCTGTATACCTACAGTGTTAAGAGCTTAAGTATAAAAAGCTCTATACATAATCTTGACAGAATGTAAAACATATTAGAGGTCTTCAAAATATAAGAAACCTTGCTCTCATTAAAACACTTTTCCCCTATCTCCTACAAATGACCTCTTGAGAAAGTAGAATTACAATAGTGGTGGTATTATTTTTTACTCTGATTTTGCAGATGGGGAAACTGAGGCTCAGAGACATTAAGTCACAGGTCTAAGGTCACAGACTTGTAGAGCTTTGGTTTAATGGGACAGGAATTCAAAAGAGTAGGTGTTAAAAGAAATGAATTAGACCGATGTTTTATTTCAATAGACGTTGAAATCTTTTCTCATTACCCTTAGTTCCATACTTTATCTTAAGATTTAAACATCCCAGAAACATTTTGGCTGAAATAATAATTACCAAAAATTTCTTTCAGAAAAAGTTGCTCTATGGTTGACTAAGTTGACAATGACTTCATTCTACATCTAACAACTTTTTACTTTCAACTTGAAAATCCACATACAGAGTTCCAGTATCAAATTTATTCAAAGTGGATATTCCTGGGTTTGTCTCATAAAGTCAAGTCCCAAGTACTTTCTTTTGGAAAGGACATATAAAAATAAGAAAAAGTAGCTTTAAAAAGAATATACACAGATATATTTTCACTTAGAATACTACTCTTTTAAATTTACTACAGAATTTCCAGAAGAGACATAGTTAATTTGTAAAAATAAAACAGAAATTGTAACCAAATTTTAATAGGACTTTGTCAGAGACTTAAACTCAGTGGGGTAAAGGCCAGTGTTTAACGGATTTAAATTCTAGTGGGCAGAATTAAGAATAGTCACAAAGTCAAGGAATTAGCTATGTCTAGACATCCCTCCTAGATTTCTACTGGAGGAACAGTATTTTTTTTCTCATCCTTTGAATTCCCAAGCTAGGAATTCAGAACCTGCTGCTGAAAAGGGTCATCATCCTTAATTCTCCATCCATTTATCAGGCTAACATGCAAATGTAAGCCGTGAATACATTTCAACAGCCCTGGAGCTCCAAAGAGCCTTCTCAGGGAGCACGCCGAGCTAACGGGGGAAGGGTTAAGCCACCCTGTTTCCAGATCTGAAAACAGTTGTTCTGATAGGAGAAGAGTCATTACAATGGGGCCAGCTCCCTTCTATAAAAGCTGTACACATATTTCGCACAACTGTATGATTGTTATGGTAACCATAAAAATGGAACGATCATTCTTCAAATTATACACTGCCCGTACTGGGTTACCTACACGCGTTTGCTCTTCTGCAGTGCCCGGAATTTCTTTTCACAAAGTGCTATGTCTGTCCTATAGATGTTTAGGAGCAAGATAAAGTGGTCTCTTTCAGAGGGAGATTCCACAACAATGAATCTTTCAAAAGCCTAGCTCTTCAAGAATTCTAGGGCTTCCCTGTCAAGGCTTTTAATCCTGTGGTCACTGGGAGGCCTCAAAATATTCTCCCTGGGAGGCAAGGGAACTGCCTGGAAAATGTATTCCCAAATGATTGTTTTTTATTAAAAGGATGATTAAAGCACCATGAATGGGCCTTAATAGACCTTGCACAGTTCTGGAAAATACTGAGGACATTTACCAGAGTCCCAGTTTAGTGAGGTGAGAGACTTGTTTAAGGATGCATACAAGCATTTTAATTAAAATTACTGCTGAAAATAACAACTTGAATAGTCAAACAAAAATGCCAAAATAAATGCCAGCTGTATTTCAGGACAATCAGGGACTCATTATTATTACTTTGGCTAACATGAGTAGAACTCCGTAACTCTTAACAGAAAAAAAAAGTGTGAACTCTTTCTTCTCATTAACAGGAAAAGCCAAGTCTAGTCTTGTATGTCCTTTAAATATTCACTTTGGGCCAAAATTCTGTTTCACTGCTCACCAAGCTGATTCTATAGTTTAAAAATACAAGCAAATAGGCTGGCAATGACTTCCTAGGTGATTTCAATATTAAATACTTGGATTTTGAGATAAAAACGTATTCATAATTTGTTTGCTCCAGAGAATTTCCAAATAAGGCACGAAATTCATCTAGGTTTCCTTTCTCAAAAACACAAACTCAAACAAAAACAACAACCTACTCCCCCACCCCCCGAAAGTCTCCCTTTGAGCTGGGCAGGCAAGTCAAGTCCTAATAGCAGCAGCCCAGTTCCGGTAAGCACTCCCTTGGCAGCAGAATGCATTGGGTGACGCACAGAGAACGACTTCTCCACTCCCACCCCATCTTCAGGAGCAGCCCAGGTGACCCCAGATGACCCCATCCACAGGCTGCACCTCTTCCTGCACTTTGGGGTCAAGTGTCCCAGTATACTTCCTCTGTCTCAGCCCAATCTCCAACACTCAGTCCTTACCAAGCCTGGGGCTGGACCTGACTTCATAATCTCACCATCTTTTCCTGTAGAAGCAGCTCTCCCCAGCTGGACTCCAGTCTCCTCTCCTGGTCTCCTGCCTTTCAGATCCTCCAGCATCTGGCTACCGAGATGAAGTTACTAAAACACAAAAACTTTCACTAGCCCTGAGCTACCCTGACACTACCAGTCCTCAGCAAGGCGTTCAGCATCCTCCAAGCTCTGGCTTCAAACTGTTCTTCCATTCTCATTTAAGATGACACCTTCATTAACATGGGGCCTCATACCCTGAATTAGTGATTCGTGTAGAATCGTCATCTCTTCTTCTAGACTTTATTTCCTTTGAAGGAAAAAACGGTTCTCTCAATTATATATTTTTCAATTCTAATAATATCTATTTCAGGGTCTCGCAAATAGTAGAGATAATAAATACATACTGAGCTACATCTTTAATTGGGCTCCTTCAACTCCAGCCACTGGGAAAAGGCTAGGGCTGTGTTGAGCTGAGCCATGAATGGTTTTCACCTAACTGTCCCCTTACCAGAAGCATCAACATATCTTGAGGAGAATTCACTTCAGGTGATGTCTTGGGACCTCCAGCCCTGGCCTGGGAATACGACACAAGAGAATTTTCTAGGTTTAGAATCAAAGTCCTTTCGATTATGAATATACTGATACCCTAGGGTAGATGAAAACGAGACCAAAAACATGAGCGCAGGGGACACAGAATTTGAGGGCCGAAGGTAGTCTGAACTTCTTACTCTACACATGACTTAAACATCAGTGTGCTTAATGCTGCTCAGAAAGGAGGAGCAGGACTTTACCAAGCACACGTATGCTAGGCCCGGTGCTGAGTGCTGTACACATTCTTACATTTTATCCCTGCCATGGCCTCATGAGAAAGATAGTACCAGGAGCATAAGGGGACTAAATGGCAATGGAAAAAAAAAAGATTAAATAAAAAAGAAAGATAGCACCTACACATCCCTTTCAAGTTGTAGGCAAAGTCAAGCTCAGAGGCGTTAATAAGCACCTTGCCTTAGACTACTCGTATGTGCCTAGCAAGTGGCAGAGGGAGTGGTGACTCAAGTCAAACTTGTCTCCAGAACCCACGTTCTTATATTTCAGCCCTGTGATGTCAGGGTCATTTAAAACTTTCAAACTCCTGGAAGAGAAAAAGAAGCAGTGAACACAGCTGTGGCAGACTGATTTCTGTCCTGCCACTCCCTCTCCCAAACCAGCATATAACCCAAATCAGGACAAAATAACCCTGGGCCTAGTTTCGAACTGGGACTGAGAAAGGGAGAGGGAGATGAGGAGGAAGAAGACATGCAAAGAGAGAAGAGGGAGGGAGGGCAGGCTCCCTTTTCGAGGCTGTGGTGGCTGTTCCGCAGCAGCCCCCAAAGAGGGGTAGGAATCGAGAGGCTGCTCCGGACGAAGGAAAGAAGGGTCAGATGTGGAGAGGGCAGGAAAGGTGGAGACGAAGAAAGCCCTTCTGAGTTCCCTGCCCTTGGGTCCTGGGAGTTACCATAGGATCCTTAAATTCCCCTTTCTGCTTAAATGAGCTCCAGCGGTTTCTGTTACTTGGGACCCCCCAAAAAGTCTTAATGCAACAGCTGTGAAAGTTTCCTAGAATGGCTTACTTGTTGTGGCTCTCCATGCTTTCTCCTTTACGAGCCATGACAGGAGGTCACGGCAGATGCTTCCACACTGCCCACTCCTGGGGGCATGGTAAGAGTCTGAGGTGTGGGGAGGCAGAGGGAAGGCATGGCAGATTATCGATATGAAGTGTCTATTTAAAAATCAAATCAACTTAAAAAAAAGATTGCTTTTGTAATTCAAATTACACAAAGTACAGCGCTATACCATTTTTTGGGAGTAAGTAGGGATTTGAAGAAGACTCTACCTTCCTTAATATGGGGTTGGGGAAGTATGCAGTGTTTTTGATTATTTTAAAATGTTTATGAAGGTCCATGGGTTTAAGAAGGTGGAGACACATGAGGATGGTAGGTAAGAGCTTCCTGACTGCACATCTGAATTCCAGCCTCAGCTCTGCCCTTCTTAGCCATGAGACCTGGGGCAAGTGACTGCACTGGCCTGAGCCACAGTTTCTTTATCTGCAAAATAGGAAAAGCTATTTCACAGGGTTGTTTCAATGATTAAATAAGGTGTTACACAAATATAATTAAATAAGACAATCCACATAAAAAGGTATCAAAGAAGCATTCGAGCCCCAGCTGGTATGTCTTGGTTGGTTGGGCATTGTTCTGGAAACCAAAAGGTCACTGTTTAGATTCCCAGCCAGGGCACACACCTGGGTTGCAGGTCCAGTCCCCAGTCAGGGTGCATACAGAAGGCAGCCAATCAATGTTTGTCTCTCACACCAGTATTTCTTTCCCTCTCTTCCTCCCTCCCCCCACTCTCCCTAAAATCAAACAAAAGAAGTATTTGATAAATGACACATTCTGGTATGTGTATATTTGTCACATTAACAAAGCTAAATTTCTTTATCTTGGCTATTTTGGGCTGAACGTTAATAGAGGTGTTCCACTACTAGGAAACTGATGTGTCTCTTGGTAAGTCCTGGTGTATGTCAAGTCCCAAGGCAGAGGACATAGGACAGGGACACCCAGTGAGTATCTACTACGTGCCCAGCGCTGTCCTAGGTCTGACCGACAGTCGAGATTATGCTAGTGATTTAGTATTTTCAAAGTAACTCCATTTCAAAAAGAAACAGTTAAATATGACTATAGAAAAGGATAATTGAACACACATTTAAAGTATTATTATGCTTGTGGGAACACTCCTATCCTAGGAATTCTAATTACATCTGTAAGACCACAGGAGAACTGTTTAAACAATCACAATCTGAAACTCCTGATTCTCCCATATACAAACTTTGGTATAATTCCACTAAGTTACCTCTCAGGCAAAAAGATTATAGGGCAACCTGACATTTGCACATTAAGAGTAAATATAAAGTAACAAAGCCCATTTCTTCACACGCAGAACCTCCGCGCACGTCAGCGTCCCCCTCCGAGTTACAAACGCCGCGCACTTACTCACATCATGCCGCAACTGCTCAGAAGCGTTTTGGAATTCTTTAAGAGCTACTGTCTAAGCCAATTCATGAGCTTCACAAGAAAATCAGTTTTACTGCTTTATAATTATACTTTATTTTTTTTTGAAGTTGTATTATCCAGCTTGATCGCCACCTGATTTACCACTCTTGGCTCTAAATTGAGTTGGCTGTTTCCAAAAATCAAAGCCACTCTCAGAAGATGAAGATTTGCCATTGTTGAAAATGTGCCTTAGGCTCTGAAGGCAATTTCCGAAGAGGAGTCCAAAAATGTGTATGTCCTCCCCTGGCTCCCTCCCCGCTGCCTGCCAGCGAGCTTGAATCTCTTCATTCTCAAAAACACCCTGAGGACCCTGCTCCTGTCAAGTCCCCTCTCACCTCCTCCGCACCAAAAACCCCCCTTCAAAGACATGTTTATACTTAGTGCCCCACTTTCGACCTCCCGTCCACTCTTCAACCCACTCCAGTCTGCTCCTGCTCCCTTCACTCCACTGAAACAACTGGTGAGATGTCCAAAAGACGAAGAAAAGGACTTGACCGCTAAAGGCAGTGGCTTCTGTCCACGCTAACCTTGCTACAGCAGAGCCCAGGGAGGCTCAGCCTCTGTGTAATCTTTCACTCTTCTAATACCCTCCTTTCTGCAACCCCAAGCCCACGATCCCTAGGAAGCTTCCACCCTTTAAACATTGGAGCTCCTGAGTCCACCATGGCCCTCTCTCCTTTCCAGACCACACGCTCACCAGCTATCTTCCTTCACTGTGGTGGCTCCGACTCGTACTTGTATGCACCTAAATAGCTATCTGCAGCCCAGCCTGCTTTCCTGAGTGCCGGGCCTACTTTTCTTTCTGCCGCCTGGCCATTTCCTTTTGGTATTCTAGGCACTTAATACCCAAATTTTACTCATCTTTCTCTGTCCAAGCATTTTGTTCTTGCCCTCTAACTCATACTCTCAGATTTTCCTGAATCCCACCCTGGCCTAAGGTTACTGCCACAGTTCAAGGGCCACATAGGCATATCCCCCCAACTGAGAGGTCTTCGCAGAGAATGTCACTGAGAGCTAGTTGCCTTTTCTTCTTTTTTAATAATAATAAGACAAAAGCCTATGGAAATCCTATTTATCCTTCAAGGCCAAGTTCAAAGATTACCTGGCTTTAAAACTTTCTCATGCAAAATTAATTAATACTTTCTAATCTGTGTTTCTCTGGTGCCTTTTTAAAAGGTTTTGAGCCTTTTATTTTGAGATAATTGTCAATTAACATGCAGTGGTAAAAAATAATAGACATCATTTACCTTTCACCCAATTTTCAATGGTAAAATCTAACAAAATTATATATAGTACAATATCAAAACCAGGATGTTACCGTTGGTAGAATGCACTGATCTTACTTAATCGCCCGTTCCTACTTGTACTCATTAAGTTCCCTACAATTTTATCACATGTGCAGGCTCACTAAGCACCCCTCCATCAGAATGCCTAAAAACCGCCATCATCTCAAGCACCCCTCTCGTTGTCTTTTAATGATAATCACATACAACTCCTTCCTGCCCTGCCTGCCTCGGTCCCTGGCAACCATACAGCCATACTCCATTTCTAAAATGTCTCTTTTTAAAATGTTATATAAATAGAATCACACAGATGTAACCCTTCAAATTGGCCTTTTATCACTCGGCATGACATCCTGAAGATTCATGCAAGTTGTTGCGTGCAGCAACAGTCCATTCCTTTTCATTGCTGAGCGTCACTCATGATATGGACATACCATGGTTTGTTTAGCCATTCGCCCATGAAGGGCACTTCAGCTGTTCTGGTCTGAGGCTGTTATGAATAAGTCTGCTATGAAAACCTGTGTACAGCTTTTGCATGAACCATGAGCGCTCGCTTCTCTGGGATAAATGCCCAGGAACGCAATTGCCAGCCTGTATGGTAGTTATATTCAGTCTCTTTAACAAACTCCTGAGGTGCTTCTAGAGTGGCTGTGCCATTTTACATTCCCACCAGCAGTGTGTGAATGACCTGCTTTCTCCGCATCCTCACCAGCATTTTGTATTGCTTGGAACTTTTTACCAACTTTTTATTCCTTTCAGTTTTCACCCATTTTGATAGGTGTGTACTGATATTTCATTATGGACTTAATTTGCTTCTGCTGTGCAGGAAATGGAAGATTAGCTCCCTGCTCAGACCTGCAGACACTCCCAAAGGGGGGACTGGAGTGTCACCTGCCTGTGGCAGACAGGATGGAAGATTAAGTCACTGCATGGCTCCACAGACATCACCAGGTGGGGGAATTAGAGCATCGCTGTTCGGTTTCATGGGATAGGGCAGGGTGTGTGGGAACGTAACATCCTGCTCAGCCCCACTGAACCTGTGTGTGGGTGTGTGTGTGTCTTTCCATCAGTGTTTGGCAGGAATACAGTGTGTTGCCAAAAGGTTTTTCTGTTGTTAGACCATGCTTCTTGTTAGACCTGGTCTTTTGGCCACAGGAGAAAGGTTTCTCTTAGACATTATCTTTCCTGTGCCTTTCAGCCATTTCGGGTTGGCAACTCCTACTGCACCCTGTCTGGAATATGTGGGCAGCAATAAGGACACTCAGGGGAACCACTGTTACGTTGTTCCTCACGTCCTGAGACCCCTGGGCAGTCTGTCTTCTTCCCCCCGTTCAGAAGCTCCTTGCACTTGCTTGCTGTGTTATGCCTGTGTTTTCAGCTGTAATAAGGAAGGCCCATGAGGAGTGGGTATCTTCCTCATGGGAAGGCCCATGAGGAACTCTATCTTTGTCAGGAACAGAAGTTGTACCTCATTTTATTAGAGTAATTGTAACACTTTATTCTTTAAGATGTCTTCCTACCTAATTTTCATACTATACAGCAACCACTTTGAAGGCACTGGACTGTATTTTATTAATATTCATTTACTAGAATATCAAGACACAGGAATGAATCGCAGCACTTGCTTAAAATCACATTATACTGAATAAATGAATACACAGCCTGCAAACTTCTAAACATAACCCTCTCTGTCCTCTTCCTTCCCCTCTTTTACCCTGTACATTTATTTACACAGGGCAGTCCTCTCCCACCCGCAGTTTCAGTTTCTGTGGTTCCAGTCACCCCGGTCAACCTGCAGCCCTAAAACATTAAATAAAAAATTCCAGAAACAAACAATTTATAAGTTTTAAACTGCACGCTAAGTAGCATGATGCAATCTCATGCCATCCTGCTCTGTCTCACCTGGACGGGAGTCATCCCTATGTCCACTCCGGTGCATGCACACTGTATACGCTCCCCATAAGTCCCCAAGTAGCCATCCTGGTTATCACATTGGTTACCAGAGAGAAATGACACCTATATAACTTTAATATAATATACTACTATAGTAGGTCTATTATTAGTTATTGTTAATCTCTTACTGCTCCTAACTTATACATTAAATTTTATCATAGATATATATGTATGAATAGAAAAAACACAGTATACTATGTAGGGTTTGGTACTATCCACAGTTTCAGGCATCCACTGGGAGTCTCAGACCACATCCCACACAGATGAGGAGTAACCACTCTAAAAATTCATTATATAGCAAGTACTGAGTTAGATTCTAGAAAAAGGAAGACAGGTGAGACCTAGCCCTTGGTCTTGAAGACTTTGCTCTTCATTAGGAAGACAGTGTCAAGCTTAGGTAAATTAGAGTACAGTATGGCAAGTACTGTAACACAGGGATAAACGAACGGTAAAGGCACAGAAGAGTGGGGCACGACTGAATCTTCCGGGGTGAGACAGCAAAGGCAGGTCAAGTTAAGATGGGACCTGGAGAATGAATGAAGTGCACAGCAAGGCATGGGCAAGACGAAGAACCCTAACAGAGTAAAACGGTTTGGGGAAAGTCGAAGGGTTAAGTGCAGAACAGGGTACTGCACTGGAGCTAAGAAATTCACTTCCCTCTTTTCATATTATCACAAAAGTTTATAATTTCACTTTTTCACTTGCACTGATATGAGAGTCAAGCTATCCAACATCTCCTAATCTTAAGACAAACTTGCTCATACTTCTCATGGCTTTTACTTTCAGATTATACCTTCCTTACCCTCTCTCTATTCTCTTCAATGACAGGCTTGTTCTTTCTCCAAAGTGCATTAAAAAGTGAAGACACTTGACAGCTACATCAGCGGGACTGGCAGGGAGAGTGCGGACCTCTGAAACACCACTGCTCCACCTAAACACTGGTAACATTGGCAGAATTGTCCAAATCAACTTTTTCATAACTCTGGAAATAAACCAAAAGCTGTAACAATCTCATGTACATTTATTCAAGAGAAATGGCTTCATCTCAATAAGAAGAGTGAGCTTGGTGAGGTTTTTATTGCCTTGTTCCCATGTCCCTCTCCCCAGCTTTGCAGTAGCAAACAAACAGTCTTCTAATAAGGAGAAACCAGCAGCTTAGCAGCCACTGAAAGGCACAGAACAGATTTAGAAGCTCACCAACAGCAGCATTCCAGAGGAGCTGACACTCTTTGACCTGTCCAACAGTTCCTCGAAAACCTCCACTCACATTAATTTGACCTGATTCATACCTTGCTCAGTGCAAAGAATTTCATAGCCCTAGGGCTTTGTGTCAAAAACCACCACCAGCAATTATTTAACATCACAGATTTCTGAGGTGGTTATCACAGTTGGGCAAACAAAAAGCTAACCAAGAAAGTTAAGAGTTGAAGTTTGAAATTAAGATGTCATAGAGAGGTTTGTTTGAAAAGGCATGATATATTCCTGGGGATAGAGATAGCTGCGCACATCCACAGGGCTGTGCACATGCCCAGGGAAGGTCAGATAAGGCCTTAAGCTTTCACCTCTGGCTGACCTTGAAACTTTGACCAGGCAGGAAGTGAAGGCTAAGGCAGCGTTGGAAAGTGCATCTCTGAGCATTGAAGGTATGCCCCAACACATGCACAGAGGCCCTCAGCAAAGGCTGAGAGGCTATTGGTTCTAAGCATTTAAGAAAATCTCTGTTGACTCATTAACTGACCACTAAACTAGTCAAGTAGAAACTTCATACAACAAAGAATACAGACTCTACAGAATTAGTTTAGGAAAAAGTCACAAACAGCAGCAAAAACAAACAAGGACAACAAACCTTGGGGAGTTCATCGGATTTTCAGAGTTTCCACATTATTTAAAATGCAATAGATATAGCCATGGCAGGTGTAGCTCAGTAGACTGAGCGCGGGCCTGCAAATCAAAGAGTCACGGGTTCAATTCTCAGTAAGGGCACATGCCTGGGTTGCAGGCCAGGTCCTCAGTAGGGGGCACGTGAGAGGCCACCACACATTGATGTTTCTCTCCTTGTCTTTCTCCCTCC